>JAULUF010000010.1:3575000-3595000 GCA_031834385.1 Semotilus atromaculatus
ACAGACCACTGAAGCCGCTCGCTAGAATACACAACATCGAGAAAGAGGGAAGCAAACAGGAGCTGATCAGGAAGAAAAGCAAAGTTCAGGAGGAGAATGAGAGCAGTGAGGAGAAGGTTGTTTGTGGGACTTTGAAAAAGCCTCAGAAGACTGGTAGGAGAGATGGACTGATGGACCTCTCCAAAGAAGATCTCGTTCATCTGCTGGGGGTCATGGAGGGAGAAGTTCAGGTGAAGTGTGACTGCGTGTTGACATTCCTTGTGTGTTTACCATAGTAAGTTTCTGCCAAAATACCATTATTACTACAGTAAAAGTGCGGTAACCTGGTACACTGGAAGAAAAATAGTGTAGGATTTACTTTGTAACAATTTTCACTCCGAAACTGCTTGGAAATTTCACAAATAATTACAAAGAAACAGCTAATAATATTGAATTTTGAAGTAGGTTAAAGTCTACAATATATTTTCTTGTAAAACATCCTTCAATAATCTTTAAAAAAATGTTTTACTGTGTACTTGCATCATTGTCATTCACAAAGGAATTACATAAGAATTAAATAAAGCTTTTTACACTGTTTGGAGGAGATTCCATATGAATATATTATGATTTAAAAGCACTAACAGAAAGTATTTTGACAGAAACTACTGTATAAGTACCATGGTAATGTTATGTTACGTGTGGGTACCAGGGTAAATACGGTATGCTCTTTTTGGCAAATGAGATACACTACCTTTCAAAAGTTTGTAGTCAGATTTTTTTTGAAAAAAGAAAGTAATACTTTTATTCTGTAATGACGCATTAAATTGATCAAAAGTTACAGTAAAGACATTTATAATGATACAAAATCAAGCATCAAAGAATGCTGAAAATTCTGCTTTGATCACAGGAATAAATTAAATTTTTTGATATATTCACATAGAAAATAGTTATTTAAAATTGTAATAATATTTCACAATATTACTGCTCTTACTGTATTTTTCATCACAAAAACACAACCTGGATGAGCGTAAAATATATATATATATTTTTTTTTATTAAAAAAATGTTACAGGCCCCAAATTTTTGAATGGTAGTCTAGGTAATTTTATATTCTCTGCATGTAGAAAATGTGCATGCTGCACGCAAGATGCAAAATGTAGTATATAGTGAACACAGCCAATGTCATGTGGTTGTGTTAGTGTTCTGGTTTTGTAAAAGCAGAGAGCTCCCCCTTCTGGCGTACAGTCAGAATGTAACAGTTTGCACACTATTTTTTTTTACTTTTTAAATCATTGAAGATAGTTCATTTCACAAAGGTTCATAGGTAATGTTTGTACCAAAGTATTGTTTGTTTGGAGTAATTTGATAAACATCCAGTACCATGGTAGATATCAAAGTACCATGGTACCACAGCAATGCAATTTTTCCATCATTTTAGGCCCGTGAAGACATTATCCACATGCTGCAGTCTGAGAGAACAAGGCCCGAGGTTCTGGAGGCTCATTACGGGTCTGCGCTTCCAGTCAAACCTCTTCAAGCTCTGCAGAGAGACAGTCTGATGACCAGCAGCAACATGATTCGAGACGATGTTTATGAGATACCTATGATAGAGGTGAGGAACACTGTTTTATTCATCGCTAAACCATTCAACCCTGAATTTATCTAAAGAACCTTGAATGCAATGAATAAAAGCGACTTTTAAATGTAAAGTGCAGTGCAGATTATAGCATATTGTTGTGCTAGTGCAAGAAATTGGTGATGATAATGATTGTTTTTATAGCTGGACCGTTTGGAGGAGAAGCAGCGTGACACGTACAGGCGTATGTTAGAGCAGTTGCTCTTAGCAGAGAAATGCCACCGGCGCACTGTCACCGAACTGGACAGAGAAAAGCACAAACACATCGACTTCATGAACAAAAGCGATGATTTCACCAACTTGCTGGAGCAGGAGAGAGAGAGGTGAGGAGACGAGCTTTACACAACATCCCGTAGGAATGAATCAGATGTCTGTCAACAGCGGGATTTTCTGTAAAATGTGCTCATAAAGTCAAAAACAAGATTGGTTCATTTTTATACGGGGGCTAGTTAAAGGTGCAGTGTGTGATTTTTAGCGACACCTAGCGGTTCGGTTGCGAGTTTGCACTAAGGGCTCAGCCCACTGCTCACCCCTCCCTTTCGAAGAAGCTACGGTGGCTAAAACGGGACAAACATCGTTGTCTGAGACAGCAGAGAATAGCCAGAGTAAACCAAGTTACTGTACCACAGTCCATTATAAACCACATCATGGATAAAGTTGACAAAGCCATAGTCAGGTGAGGATCAAGGGCCTTAATACATAATATAATAATAGTAATCAGCTGATTATCTCACGAACATAACCAGCACATTTCTCCCCACATAGCAAACCCATAATACAGCGAGGGAGAAGAACCACATGAAACTATGCAACTATATATTTTTCTAACAGGGTAGTAAAAGTTTAGCTGGCTAATATGAGCTGTTACTGTGGCTGAGCTGGTTAAAGCGTAAAGCCTTGTTTATACTCGACGCGTCCGCATGAGCCCAAAGGTGCGTGCGGCAAAAATGACGTGATTATAACAGCGCGCGCGCCTCCGCATCCCATAGACACCATTTACTACACACAATAGGCTTTTTTCTCTGATTTTGGAAACTCGATCGACTTAAAATGCTTCCAAGAATGACGGGTTGGTGATTCCTGTAACTGTTTTACGGTCAATGACAAGAGTAGCCTAACTTACTAATCAGCTGTCTCACGAACGTAACCAGCACATTTATCCCCACATAGCAAAGCCATAACACAGCAAGGGAGAAGAATTAAGTTACATGAAACAATCCAACTACATATTTACACCACTGACAAGGGAAAAGTCACTACTCACGGTGTTTATGGCTAGCTTCTAGCTTTCTGCGGCTTCTCTTTCAAGCTAGTGACGAAACGCGCTCTGTAACGCTGTTTCTTCGCTGTCGGCTACGGTAGAAACATGACGACACAATATGTCGACCTTTATAGAAGGGGGTTCCCGCGGTTATGTAGATATAAATGCCTCATTCTAAGGTAATAAAAACATTACGGTTTATTAAGGAAGTTCTTTATACACCACTGAACACATATTGCATTTCTGTTGATTTTTTACACATTGCACCTTTAAAGGACAAGTTCGGTATTTTACATTTAAAGCCCTGTTTTAAGATTATTTCTGATGAAATAGAACGATTAAGATTGAAATCTGGCCCGAGAGCTTTCTGTTTCTGTGGTACACCCCCCCCCCCCCCCCCCCACCTCCACAATGGCTCATAGGTGCACTGGAACAATCCTTCATAAAACGCATTAAACTTTAGTTTACAAAGACGTGAAACTCACCGAGTGGTCTGAGGTGTTCACTGATAAGCTCACACAAAAATCGCTGCAAAAGATCCTTTTTTTAATTTTATATCCATTAGACTCTGCCTCGTATTATAACAGTGTTTCTCACTCACCCTAGAGATATACATATCAATGGAGTTGGACAAAAACTACGATTAAAACCTGTTGGAAAGCATCTTTTGCAGCGATTTTTGTGTGAGCTTATCAGTGAACACCTCAGACCACTCGGTGAGTTTCACGTCTTTGTAAACTAAAGTTGAATGCGTTTTATGAAGGATTGTTCCAGTGCACCTATGAGCCATTGTGGGGGGGGGGGGGGGGGGGGGGGTACCACAGAAACAGAAAACTCTCGGGCCAGCAGCATGAGTCCAAATTTCAATCTTAACCGTTCTATTTCATCAGAAACGATCTTAAAACAGGACTTTAAGTGTAAAATACCGAACTTGTCCTTTAATGATAATAACTCTGCTCTGAAATGGTCAAATCATAATGTAGGAAACCCATCAAAGCTATGAAGTGCACATGATTGTATTGGTGACCACAGGCTGTCCCAAATCACACAAAGGGCCTTATAGCAGCGAATGAAGGGGTGACGGCATCAAAAAGGCCTGTCGTTAGCGTGGTGTTCTTCTGCGAATGTGAAACGGGCAGATTGAGGCCCTGTAGAGCTCCAGTCATTAGACCAGGAACATCTGAGCTATATATGGACATGAATAGACTCAAAAGAACATAAATGACAACATGGGGATCTCCACGGGTCAAGAGCTTTTCTGGAAGCACATATTAAAGGGATTAGAGCAGCTTCTCAAATAAAGGAGTATATTATGAGGAAATTGAACATTAAGTACATTTCCAATATTTATTTATTTGAGTAATGTGGAAATATTATTAAAAAATAACATATAATGATATATTAAATTGTAAAATGTATGCATCATGGTGGAATCTGGGGTCTGAAAATACCTTTTTCTTTTCTTTTTTCTCACCACCTAGTCAGTTTCTGATGCATACCATGAAGTTTTATCCTACTTGTTTTTTTTTTCTCTTTGATTATCCCGGTTCACTCTGAAACATGTCACTCTGCAGGAGTAAAATCACTGTTTCATGGTGGACAAAGACACTGATTAAGGATGTTGTTTTTATAATGTAGGCTTTTATTAAGGAGACCTGCATTTTTCCACCTATAGAGATGTTATAGTAGTTCACCCACACCGTGACCATGATTTCTATAGGTATAACATATTCCTGGATCAGCATCTTTTTTAATCCTGGAAGATCATTCCAATCAACCAATCAGATTTGAGGGACAAGTTTATAGTTTATGTCAGTTTAGGCTTCCAACCAGGGTTGGGTGCTTCAGTGTTATTCACCATCCGTTCTCTCTGATTTTAGGGATAAGTTATGGGAGGGATAGGGATAGGATTAGATTTTTGAACAGGAATGTTGATCCAGGAACGTGTCTTTCTTGGCTAAATCAGTGACCTTGGCTTACAGACACACAAAAAGTATTATTTTATCAAATAATATAATTGCAGATATTGCACCCATTGAATATTAAGAACAGCTCCGGTACTGTATGTTGAACTATACTTCCATTCAAAAGTTTGGGGTCATAGGGTCAGAGAATATATTTCTTTTTCTTGAAGGAAATTAATACTTTTATTCCGCGAGGATGCATTCAATTAATCAGTAAAAACATTTATAATGTTACAAAAGCTTTCTATTTAAAATAAATGCTGTTCATTTGAACTTTCTGTGTGTAAAATAATTTAGAAAATAAAAATGTATAACAAAAATATTAATCTGTTTTCAACATTGATAATAATCAGAAATGTTTCTTGTGCAGCAAATCATCATTTTAGAACGATTTCTGAAGGATCATGTGACAGTAATGATGCTGAAAACTCAGCTTTAATCACAGGAATAAATTACATTTTACAATATATTCACATAGAAAAGATTAAAATAGAGCTGTTTTAAATTGTAAGCAAACATTTTTTTACTTTAAATATAATCAACCCCAAACTTTTTAACTCTAGTGCACTGCACTGTAATTATTTATTAAACACTATATTTATCAATGGGAAATCAGGTGACTCATAACCGCAAAATCCAAACAATTCCAGACAGAGACAATGAGATCCTTCATATTCTGATAAGACCCCTATACACTGATTTCACGCAGCCGTTATTTTGAAATGGAAAGCGAGGCTCCGGTGGGAAGAAAACCAGAAGTGTCGCCTTTAATCACAGGAGAGTCGTGGATGCGATGGCGTGTTGTTGTGTTTAATGTAGAAATGAGTTATTCTAAAACTGTACATACATTTCCTTCATACTTTAGACTATATACAGTGAAATTCATTCATAAATAAAAAATTTTTTTATATATATAATTCAGAAAGTAAAAAAAGAAGCAGGAACGAACTATATACGAAGAGTTCAGATGCAAAAGCCTCTAAGTGCCATCTGAAATTTTCTTCTAGAATGATAATTTTTATCAAGCTCGTATATTTAAGTTCAGTAATTTCACTTAAATGACAATTAATCGATCATTTTCATAGCCATTTAAATGAAATTACTGAACTTAAATATACGAGCTTGATAAAAATGATCATTCTAGAAGAAAATTTCAGATGGCACTTAGAGGCTTTTGCATCTGATCTCTTCATACACATCCTATATTGGATATTAACATCCAATAGTGTAAATCGCGGCAGCAGCTTCAGGTTGGTGTCCAAGGCATTGTTGAGTATCTTTACTTCCGGGTTTTCTTCCCACCGGAGCCTCACTTTCCATTTCAAAATGGCGGCTGTGTGAAATCAGCGTATAGTGGTCGACCACTGTCACGGTCCCCCGCCTCACTTCCCGTTTACCACCCTGAACTTGAATAGCACACGATATTTTAATCAAAACTTATTCATGAAACTCATCAAATCTTTTGAACTGAATTAAATTGAAATATGCTCTATTAACCCCAAATGAACATTTGTTTGGACTCTAAGGTGCTGTGAAAAGACTGTAAATGTATCTTTTGTTTTTCATATATTAATTGTACTGCATTTTAAAACAGAATTAATTTGTGTGATGCACCATCAGGAAAAAAAACACCTTATTTCTTTGCTCTAGTTTATTGCATTGGCACCGTTCAGTCACACCCATTCCCTCCACTTATCACGCTCATCTCCAGCCCGTGTGTTTGCACATTCCTCCATAATTCTCTCATTTCAGAGATTCATAGCAGGTGAGGTCACTGCAGCACCACGCCACCTGGGACTGAACGCGGGGCGATGGCGGGGAATCCCGCCAGGAATATAAATCTGCTTCTAGAAGCATCTGTAATGCCCTGCCTCCTCAAATTACCTCTCTCTCTTTCACATGACATTTACACTTGCTGGTTTTCCTCTTGAAGTCCCACATTCAAAAAAAGACTGTAATCTGAAGAGGACAACTAGTTTTGTTCTTTGATTGGCATATAGGTCAGTGCAAGACAGACACTAGTGATTTTATCCTCTACAAGTTTGTTGTTTCCATTAAGTCAACATGAAGTCACAAGTGTTTTATATTCCTTTATGTAGGCAAGACTCTCTGATAGTTTTGTCTGATAATATGGCCTTAGGTCATTGTAAGTCTAGGGGATTTTTTTCACCTGTTTTATCATTCGCCAGGCAAAAATTATAAGTCTGATCACCTAAAAAAAAATAATAGCACATAATTTATGTCTGGAGTTACACATCAAAGTTTCAGACTTACTTTAGCTGCATTAGCAAACATCACCAATTAAAACTACATCTGGAAGTTTCATGTGCTCTTGATATTCAGGCTGTAATTTAAATCGCAAGCACATTTATTCTAGACACCAGATGATGATGTCATTCTATCACCATTCACATGAGTTATGATTTATTAGTCTCTCGCTGCACATGTTACTGTGGATCTGATGATTTCTGAAGAATTTCCCAGCTGTCATCTTAAACCTTTGCCAATATCAGATAAACGACCCACTATATCAGTAAACTTCCTGCGATAATTAAATGATTCAACCTTTTTTTCCAAATATTATTTGCTGAGCAGTGACCTTTTCATTTTTACTTTTTATTTATTTACACTGAACATGTTTTTTTGTGTGTGTGGAATAATTAAGATTTTATTTTATATTTTTTAAACATATATACAAAATATATACTCACAAAGGCTGCATTTATTTGATCAAAAATACAGTAAAAACACTAATATTCAGAAATATTATTACATTTTAAAATAACTGTTTTCTATCTTACTATATTTTGAAATGTAATTTATTCCTGTGATCAAAGCTGAATTTTCAGCATTATTAATCCAGTCTTCAGTGTCACATGATTCTTCAGAAATCATAATTCAATTTTAAAATATATTCAAATTAAAGTTTAAATTGTAATAATATTTTACAATATGACTGTTTTACTGTAGCCTATTTCTGATTACATAAATGGAGCCTTGTTGAGAAGAATAGACTTCTTTCAAAAACATAAAAAAAATCTTGCATTTCTGTTTATTTATTTATTTAATTATTTATCATCGCATTTCTGAGTGACAGGGCTTCATCTGAACCAAGAGAGTGTGACATTGTTCTCTTTCAGAACAAAACTTTTCCCTTGCATTGTTGTCTGTTCCCATGGGAATGCTTGGTTGCATGTGAGAAAGGAAGTAATTGGGTCATTTAATAGTTTATATGAAATGGAAAGGGAACCCTTGAAATGATACAGGGTGTTTAGTGCATTGACCACAGCTCTAATTGTCTGTTTCCTAAAACAATATCCTGACTTCAGTCTCGGGGGGGAAAAAAGAATAAGAGAGGAAAGCTGAGAAAAGACTGCATGAAAAGCTCTCAGATGACTCCGCCTCCTTTGCCCAAATAAGGGCAGAACAGATCTATGTTAGAGGGATGATATCACCAGCAAGTGGGGCAATGCCGTTTCACACAACATTCACCTTTCACTGCGCTCATGACATGGTTGGAATGTGATGGCTAATTTGGAGAACCGTTTAATGATGCTTTGAGCAGAGTAACAAAAGCTGTGCACTTCAAAACATGTTAGGCATGGACCCACCTGGACTCCTCAGCTGCAGTAGATGGTGAGTTTGAAAACAGTTTGAAGTGTATGCAAATAGACTGACGGTATTCATTCATGGGTCTGTTCGGATATGTTATAGTGTATAACTGCTGAAAAATTCTCAATAAGGAAATGAGATCATCGAATTATGAAGGAAATATGCTGCAAACTCTGTGCACTTATTTCGCAAAGGACAAGTTCCTCTCGACAGGGAGACTCCCGCAGAGCTGTATCAGTGTAAACATTCACCAGCATCATAGACTTTTCTTCAAGTGCCCTTGTTGGCACAAATTCCACTGTTTTGATGTCCTAGTAGAATTTTTGCCAGGTGGGAACTTTTTCCTGTCGACGTGCCAAGCTGTCCACGAGCTGTGTTTCGATCCTGTGATCATGCAAGCATGAAATGTTCAGTAACTACTGTCAGAGGCAATCACTGAGGCATTCAGACACTGCTCCTTGTTCTTATAACTTGTTCTACTGCTTGTCTTCTACTTTAAATCTGTACAGCTCTTATGCTAAGTTTATTCGTTCACTTCCAATAAGGCAATATGACGAAAATAGCAAAAAAAAACTGCATCTGACATCATCATTTCATACTGTTATACTGTGAAAAGTAGATGTCATAATATCTATTCTAAATATGCATATGAATATGATAATTGTGTGTGTATATATATATATATATTCAATTTATTTTGTTTATTTATCATAATATATATTAATATTGCTCCGTAATGGTTTTTAAAATGTGCACCTTAAAATATAAAATTATTTTGATGTTTCATTTTCATTTGTGTGACTCTGAGAGGGACCATGAGAGTGACTAAAGTTTGACCTTTATTTTGAATGAGAATTAATAAATTAATCTCTTTGTTTCCACCAGACTCAAGAGACTATTGGAGCAAGAGAAGGCCTACCAGGCTCGCAAGGACAAGGATCACAGCAAACGTCTTGAGAAAGTTCAGGAGGAGTTGGTTAAGTTGAAATCATTTGCCCTGATGCTGGTGGATGAAAGACAGCTTCACATTGAACAGATTGACCAGCAAAAACAGAAGTTCCAGGATCTCAGCAAGAAGCTCCATGAAAGAGAGCAGCATTTGGATATCATCAACAGCAAAGCTAAAGAAGACAGCCAGAGGATCCAGAGCCTGGAGTTCGACCTGGAACATAAGACCTCCAAATTTTCACAGGAACATGAGGAGATGACCGCCAAACTGGCTAAACAGGAGTCCGAAAGTCGACAGCTTCGTCTGAAGCTGGCCAGCTTGTCACGCAGGATTGAGGAGTTGGAGGAGACCAATCGTACACTGCAAAAGTCCGAGGAGGACCTTCAGGACCTGCGGGACAAAATAAGCAGAGGGGAGTGCGGGAATTCAAGTCTAATGGCTGAACTGGAAAACCTTCGGAAGAGAGTTCTGGAAATGGAAGGCAAGGATGAGGAGATCACAAAAACAGAGGCACTGTGCAAGGAGCTAAAGAGGAGGCTTCAGGATGAGGAGAATCACAGTCGTGAGCTGAAACTAGAGGTTGAAAAGCTGCAGAAGAGGATGGTGGACCTGGAGAAACTGGAGGGAGCTTTCAATGTGAGCAAATCTGAATGTGCTCAGCTTCACACCAACCTGGAGAAAGAAAGAACTTTGACAAAGAGCTTGGCGTGTGAGCTAGAAACAGTTAAAAACCATATCAAAGAGCTTGAGTGCTCAGAATCCAGGCTTGAAAAGACTGAGATGGGTTTAAAGGACGACTTGACTAAACTAAAGTCATTCACAGTGATCCTAATGGATGAGAGGAAGAACATGGCTGAGCGAATCAAACAGGAGGAGCAGAAAAGTGAAGAAATGAGCAAACTCTTTAAAGCTGAGCAATGCAAAGTCACGGAGGTCACGGAAAAGCTGATTGAGGAAAGTAAGAAGCTTCTTAAACTGAAGTCTGAAATGGAGAAGAAAGTGTCCGCTCTTACCAAGGAAAAAGATGATCTGAAGTCTGAACTTGCAAGTGTAGAAGAGAAACGAAAGGATCTCGGCGTAAAGGTGTGTCAGATGCAAAGTAAAATGGATGAGCAAGAGAAAGCTGAGTGGAAATCTACAAGAAACAGAGCTATTGTGGACAAAGTTGGATATCCTGATGAGGACAACAAGGTAAAGGAGCTCACGATGGAGATTGAGAGACTCAGGAACCGTCTTAAACAGCTTGAGGTTGTGGAGGGCGATTTGTTGAAGACAGAGGATGAGTATGACATGCTTGAGAAGAAGTTCAGAACCGAACAAGATAAAGCCAACGCTCTTTCCCAGCTCCTCGAGGAAATGAAGATGCAGATCACCAAGAACAAAGCCATAGAAAAAGGAGAGTTGATAAGCCAAGAATCTGAGCTAAGACTACGCTGGAAAATAGAGGAGGCCAAAACGAGGGATCTTCAGGCCGATGTCCAAGCTCTAAAGGAGAAGATTCATGAGCTCATGAACAAGGAGGATCAGCTATCTCAGATTCAGGTAGACTACACGGTTCTCCAGCAGAGGTTCATTGAAGAGGAGGATAAAAAGAAAGACATGAGTCAAGAAGTTCTCAAACTAACCAAAGAGTTGGAAGCTACTAAGCGCTACAGCCGTGCCCTTAGACCCAGCATGAACGGAAGGAGGATTGTGGACGTTCCTCTTGCTTCCACTGCAGTGCAGACAGACGCAGACATCAACGAACACATCGAAGATGAGACTACAGCGGTGTTCATCCAAAAGTCTGTTCTAGAGGAAAATCACATTATGAGTAATCTGAGGCAGAAAAGCCTCAAGAAACCAACTGTGTTGGACCGTTACCCACCGGCTGCGGCAGAGTTGGGGATGAGAAAGTCTTGGAACCCTTGGATGAAAAAGAAAGAAGCCGTTACTGTCATTCAGGATGTTTCATCAACCCAGCAGGTCAATGGGACAACATCCCGGTCATCACCAGAACTAACCATGTCTCGGAAATCCGGTCAACCCCTCCATATTAAGGTGACTCCAGACCATCTGAGCAGCACTGCCACGTTGGAGATCACCAGTCCACGTGCTGAGGACTTCTTCTCAAGTACCACCATCATCCCAACTCTTGGGCTCCAGAAACCACGCATAACAATCGTTCCTACTTCCATGTTGCCGAAGTCCAAGGCCAACGAAGGGCCAGCTGAACGAACAAAGTCTCCAGTCACTATAACGGCCATCTCCAGAGCTAAATCTCCAGAGAAAAGTAAAGGCTCCTTCTCGGAGCATCCTACTTCTCCTCTGTCCATTATAACCGTTAGCGCAACTCCGGTCTCTCAGGCATCCTTCTCCCCAGAACCCCATGAGATGACCATGGGCAGAGCCGTGTTCAAGCTGACCCCTGAAAAGCAGACGGTTCCAACGCCCATCCGGAAATACAACTCCAATATTATAACCACGGAGGACAACAAGATCCATATTCACCTGGGGTCACCTGGGTTCAAGAAACCTCAGGATGACAGAAGCGGCACAGTGACGGTTTGGCCAAATGGTATGAGCTCAGACAGCAAGGAGATGTCAACGGGGACGGTTCTGCGCTCTCCCAGACAGACGTCTGCTAATGTCGGGAACATGATCCAAGGCAAGGTGACCAGCAGCATCACAATAACCCCCATCACATCGGCCCCAACCAGGTCTACTCAATCTGTGGTGAGTACCAGATTTATTACGTTGTCCCTCTGTTTGGATTTTAGAAGATGCGGAATGAAAAGTGAGTGTGCATATATGCAGGGCCTAAAATTAACACTCGCCAAACGCCAAATGCGAGTAAAAATCAACGTTGGCGAGTATATGAAACGACGTCACTCACCAATTGGCCAGTAACATTTTTTATTATGAATTCTAACAATGCATGAACGACACTCGGGATAGCCAGTGCTTTATTGCCAAGTTTAAGCTTTGACAATTAAAATACTTTATTAAACTTTATTACTTTATTAAATTTCTGTACCTGAAAACTACTGTTAGACCTACCTGAAAAACCTGAAAAGCACTTTTTATTTAATTTGTATATTTGTTATACTGTATTTATTTGTGCTTTTGCTTGTAATTTGATTATTAGTCCTTATTTTATTACTGACTGTACTTAATAATGTTTTAAACTCATACAAGTTAGGCTAGTAGTTTTAGCTGTGGTATTAAATAATGAATTTTCACTGGTATCTAAAATGGTGGTGTCATTACTGCCTGTTTTTGCAAAAACATTTTCATGGGTGGTAAAAAAATATTTATAGCCAATACATTTTCAAGTCAACGGCCATTGGCAGGTGTGGCAAAAAGTTAGTTTTAGGCCTTGCAAACAGTATATGTCATCAAATGACTAGAATAGTAATTTAACAATTAATACTCTGTGATTTTGTGTCCCTAAAAACAAAATGATCATATTCAATCTTCTATATTTCAGTTGCTTCTGAAATGTTTCAAAATGATATCAGGGGGTGTCTGCTCCCTAGATAGCTCTCTTTCAAGGTATTTCTTTATCGCTAACCAACACTGGAATGTTCTGACATGTTTTTCATCAAAGAAGCTTGTCAAGAAAATCCTTTAAATAGTGGCACCAACTGACCATCCCCTCATGTTTAACCTGTTATAAAACTGAATTATGTGTGACCAGAACTAAGCTAACCTTCATATCCTTAGGAAAACCTACTAAATCAAACACCAATTGTAATGAAAAGTTGTTAGCATAATATAATATTGCATTTTACATTTGCAAATATTAAACTAGAAAAAGTTCGTCGAGACAAACTTTAAGTTGGCTTGTGAAAGTTTGGACCAATAAGTTTGAAGAAGTTTAAAGAAGTTTAAAGTTTAATTAGTTTATAGTTTAGTAAGAAAGAAAGAAAGATAGATTAGTTAGAAAGAAAGAAAAAAAGATTAGTAAGAAAGAAAGAAAGATAGATTAGTTAGAAAGAAAGAAAGAAAGATAGATTAGTTAGAAAGAAAGATAGATTAGTAAGAAAGAAAGAAAGAAATATAGATAAGTTAGAAAGAAAGAAAGAAAAAAAGATTAGTTAGAAAGAAAGAAAGAAAGATAGATTAGTTAGAAAAAAGAAAGAAAAAAAGATTAGTAAGAAAGAAAGAAAGATAGATTAGTTAGAAAGAAAGAAAGAAAGAGATTAGTTAGAAAGAAAGATAGATTAGTAAGAAAGAAAGAAAGAAAGAAATATAGATAAGTTAGAAAGAAAGAAAGATAGATTAGTTAGAAAGAAAGAAAGAAAAAAAGATTAGTAAGAAAGAAAGAAAGAAAGATAAATTAGTAAGAAAGAAAGAAAGATTGATTAGTAAGAAAGATAGAAAGATAGATAGATTAGTTAGAAAGAAAGAAAAAAAGATTAGTGAGAAAGAAAGAAAGAAAGATTAGTTAGAAAGAAAGAAAGAAAGAAAGATTAGTTAGAAAGAAAAAAGGAAAGAAAGATAGATTAGTAAGAAAGAAAGAAAGAAAGATTAGTTAGAAAGAAAAAAGGAAAGAAAGATAGATTAGTAAGAAAGAAAGAAAGAAAGATAAATTAGTAAGAAAGAAAGAAAGATTGATTAGTAAGAAAGATAGAAAGATAGATAGATTAGTTAGAAAGAAAGAAAGAAAAAGAGATTAGTGAGAAAGAAAGATAGATTAGTTAGAAAGAAAGAAAGAAAGAAAGAAAGAAAGAAAGAAAGAAAGAAAGTTAATTAAAAAGAAAGAAAGAAAGATAGATTAGGTAGAAAGAAAGATAGAAAGATAGATAGATTAGTTAGAAAGAAAAAGAAAGATAGTTTTTATTTAGAAAGAAAGAAAGATAGATTAGTTAGAAAGAAAGAAAGAAAGAAAGATAGATTAGTTAGAAAGAAAGAAAGAAAGAAAGAAAGAAAGTTAATTAAAAAGAAAGAAAGAAAGATAGATTAGGTAGAAAGAAAGATAGAAAGATAGATAGATTAGTTAGAAAGAAAGAAAGAAAGTTAATTAAAGAGAAAGAAAGAAAGATTAGTTAGAAAGATAGATAGATTAGTTAGAAAGAAAGAAAGAAAAAAAGATTAGTAAGAAAGAAAGATAGATTAGTAAGAAAGAAAGAAAGAAAGAAAGAAAGAAAGAGAAAGAAAGAAATATAGATAAGTTAGAAAGAAAGAAAGATAGATTAGTTAGAAAGAAAGAAAGATGGATTAGTTAGAAAGAAAGAAAAAAGATTAGTTAGAAAGAAAGAAAGAAAGATAGATTAGTTAGAAAGAAAGAAAGAAAGAAAGAAAGAGATTAGTTTGAAAGAAAAAGAAAGATAGATTAGTTAGAAAGAAAGAAAGAAAGAAAGAAAGAAAGAAAGTTAATTAAAAAGAAAGAAAGAAAGATTAGTTAGAAAGAAAGAAAGAAAGATAGATTAGTTAGAAAGAAAGAAAGAAAGAAAGAAAGTTAATTAAAAAGAAAGAAAGAAAGATTAGTTAGAAAGATAGATTAGTTAGAAAGAAAGAAAGAAAAAAAGATTAGTAAGAAAGAAAGAAAGAAAGAAAGATAGATTAGTTAGAAAGAAAGAAAAAAAGATTAGTTAGAAAGAAAGAAACAGATTAGTTAGAAAAAAGAAAGAAAAAAAGATTAGTAAGAAAGAAAGATAGATTAGTTAGAAAGAAAAAAGGAAAGAAAGATAGATTAGAAAGAAAGAAAGAAAAAAAGATTAGTGAGAAAGAAAGATAGATTAGTTAGAAAGAAAGAAAGAAAGATTAGTTAGTAAGAAAAAGAAAGATAGATTAGTTAGAAAGAAAGAAAGATAAATTAGTTAGAAAGAAAGAAAGAAAGTTAATTAAAAAGAAAGAAAGAAAGATAGATTAGGTAGAAAGAAAGATAGAAAGATAGATAGATTAGTTAGAAAGAAAGAAAGAAAGTTAATTAAAAAGAAAGAAAGAAAGATTAGTTAGAAAGATAGATTAGTTAGAAAGAAAGAAAGAAAAAAAGATTAGTAAGAAAGAAAGATAGATTAGTTAGAAAGAAAGAAAGAAAGAAAGAAAGAAAGAAAGAAAGAGAAAGAAAGAAAGAAATATAGATAAGTTAGAAAGAAAGAAAGATAGATTAGTTAGAAAGAAAGAAAGATGGATTAGTTAGAAAGAAAGAAAAAAGATTAGTTAGAAAGAAAGAAAGAAAGATAGATTAGTTAGAAAGAAAAAAGGAAAGAAAGATAGATTAGTAAGAAAGAAAGGAAGAAAGATAGATTAGTGAGATAGATAGATTAGTTAGAAAGAAAGAAAGAATAAAGATTAGTGAGAAAGAAAGATAGATTAGTTAGAGAGAAAGAAAGATGGATTAGTTAGAAAGAAAGAAAAAAAGATTAGTAAGAAAGAAAGAAAGATAGATTAGTTAGAAAGAAAAAAGGAAAGAAAGATAGATTAGTAAGAAAGAAAGGAAGAAAGATAGATTAGTGAGATAGATAGATTAGTTAGAAAGAAAGAAAGAAAAAAGATTAGTGAGAAAGAAAGATAGATTAGTTAGAAAGAAAGAGATTAGTTAGAAAGAAAAAGAAAGATAGATTAGTTAGAAAGAAAGAAAGATAGATTAGTTAGAAAGAAAGAAAGAAAGAAAGAAAGAAAGAAAGTTCATTAAAAAGAAAAAAATAAATATAGATTAGGTAGAAAGAAAGATAGATAGATTAGTTAGAAAGAAAGAAAGAAAGAAAGTTAATTAAAAATAAAGAAAGAAAGATTAGTTAGAAGGATAGATTAGTTAGAAAGAAAGAAAGAAAGAAAAAAAGATTAGTAAGAAAGAAAGATAGATTAGTTAGTTAGTTAGAAAGAAAGAAAGAAAGAAAGAAATATAGATAAGTTAGAAAGAAAGAAAGATAGATTAGTTAGAAAGAAAGAAAAAAAAGATTAGTTAGAAAGAAAGAATGAAAGATAGATAGATTAGTTAGAAAAAAAGAAAGAAAAAAAGATTAGAAAGAAAGAAAGATAGATTAGTTAGAAAGAAAAAAGGAAAGAAAGATATATTAGAAAGAAAGAAAGAAAGATAGATTAGTGAGAAAGATAGATTAGTTAGAAAGAAAGAAAGATAGATTAGTTAGAAAGAAAAAGAAAGATAGATTAGTTAGAAAGAAATAAATAAAGTTAATTAAAAAGAAATAAAGAAAGAAAGATAGATTAGTTAGAAAGAAAGAAAGAAAAAAAGATTAGTAAGAAAGAAAGAAAGATTAGTTAGAAAGAAAGAAAGATAGATTAGTTACAAAGAAAAAGAAAGATAGATTAGTTAGAAAGAAAGAAAGATAGATTGGTTAGAAAGAAAGAAAGAAAGAAAGAAAGTTAATTAAAAAGAAACAAAGAAAGAAAGATTAGTTAGAAAGAAAGAAAGAAAAAAATATTAGTAAGAAAGAAAGATAGATTAGTTAGAAAGAAAGAAAGATAGATTAGTAAGAAAGAAAGAAAGATTAGTTAGAAAGAAAGAAAGATAGATTAGTTAGAAAGAAAAAGAAAGATAGATCAGTTAGAAAGAAAGATAGATTAGTTAGAAAGAAAGAAAGAAAGAAAGTTAATTAAAAAGAAAGAAAGAAAGTAAGATAGATTAGTTAGAAAGAAAGATAGATTAGAAAGAAAGAAAGATAGATTAGTTAGAAAGAAAGATAGATTAGTTAGAAAGAAAGATAAATTAGTTAGAAAGAAAGATAGATTAGTTAAAAAACAAAGAAAGAGATTTGTTAGAAAGAAAGATAGATTAGTTAGAAAGATAGATTAGTTAGAAAGAAAGATAGATTAGTTAGAAAGAAAGATAACTTAGTTAGAAATAAAGAAAGATAGATTATTTAAAAAACAAAGAAAGATGGATTTGATAGAAAGAAAGATAGATTAGCTAGAAAGATAGATTAGTTAGAAAAAAGAAAGATAGATTAGTTAGAAAGAAAGAAAGATAAATTAGTTAGAAAGTAAGATAGATTAGTTATAAAGAAAGATAGATTAGTTAGAAAGAAAGAAAGATAGATTAGTTAGAAAGATAGATAGATAAGTTAGAAAGAAAGAAAGAAAGATTAGTTAGAAAGAAAGAAAGATAGATTAGTTAGAAAGATAGATAGATAAGTTAGAAAGAAAGAAAGAAAGATTAGTTAGAAAGAAAGAAAGATAGATTGGTTAGAAAGAAAGAAAGATTAGTTAGAAAGAAAGATAGATAGATTAGTTAGAAAGAAAAAAGATAGATTAGTTAGAAAGAAAGAAAGTAAGAAAGAAAGAAAGAAAGATTGGTTAGAAAGAAAGATAGATTAGTTAGAAAGATAGAAAGAAAGATAGATTAGTTAGAAAGAAAGAAACATAGATTAGTTAGAAAGAAAGAAAGAAAGATAGATTAGTTAGAAAGAAAGAAAGATTAGTTAGTTAGAAAGAAAGAAAGATAGATTAGTTAGAAAGAAAGATAGATTAGTTAGAAAAATAGATAGATAGATAGATTAGTTAGAAAGAAAGAAAGATAGATTAGTTAGAAAGATAGATAGATAGATAGATTAGTTAGAAAGAAAGAAAGATAGATTAGTTAGAAAGAAAGATAGATAGATTAGTTAGAAAGAAAGATAGATTAGTTAGAAAGAAAGATAGATTAGTTAGAAAGATAGATAGATAGATAGATAGATAGATTAGTTAGAAAGAAAGAAAGATAGATTAGTTAGAAAGAAAGATAGATAGATTAGTTAGAAAGAAAGAAAGATTAGTTAGAAAGAAAGAAAGATAGATTAGTTAGAAAGAATGAAAAAAGAAAGAAAGAAAGAAAGATTGGTTAGAAAGAAAGATAGATTAGTTAGTAAGAAAGATATAAAGAAAGATGGATTAGTTAGAAAGAAAGAAACATAGATTAGTTAGAAAGAAAGAAAGAAAGAAAGATAGATTAGTTAGAAAGACTAGTTAGTTAGAAAGAAAGAGATAGATTAGTTAGAAAGAAAGATAGATAGATAGATAGATTAGTTAGAAAGAAAGATAGATTAGTTAGAAAGATAGATAGATAAGTTAGAAAGAAAGAAAGAAAGATTAGTTAGAAAGAAAGAAAGATAGATTGGTTAGAAAGAAAGAAAGATTAGTTAGAAAGAAAGATAGATAGATTAGTTAGAAAGAAAAAAGATAGATTAGTTAGAAAGAAAGAAAGTAAGAAAGAAAGAAAGAAAGATTGGTTAGAAAGAAAGATAGATTAGTTAGAAAGATAGAAAGAAAGATAGATTAGTTAGAAAGAAAGAAACATAGATTAGTTAGAAAGAAAGAAAGAAAGATAGATTAGTTAGAAAGAAAGAAAGATATATTAGTTAGAAAGAAAGATAGATAGATTAGTTAGAAAAAAAGATAGATTAGTTAGAAAGAAAGAAAGATAGATTAGTTAGAAAGAAACATAGATAGATTAGTTAGAAAGAAAGAAAGATTAGTTAGAAAGAAAGAAAGAATGATAGATTAGTTAGAAAGAAAGATAGATTAGTAAGAAAGAAAGAAAGGAATAAAGAACGATAGATTAGTTAGAAATAAAGATAAAGTAGTTAGAAAGAAAGATAGATAGATTAGTTAGAAAGAAAGATAGATAGATAGATAGATTAGTTAGAAAGAAAGATAGATTATTTAGAAAGAAAGAAAGATAGATTAGTTAGAAAGAAAGAAAGATTAGTTAGAAAGAAAGAAAGATTAGTTAGAAAGAAAGATAGATTAGTTAGAAAGAAAAAAAGAAAGAAAGAAAGAAAAATTGGTTAGAAAGAAAGATAGATTAGTTTGAAAGATAGAGATTAGTTAGAAAGAAAGAAAAGATTAGTTAGAATGAAAGAAAGATAGATAGATTAGTTAGTTAGAAAGAAAGATAGATAGATTAGTTAGAAAGAAAGAAAGATTAGTTAGAAAGAAAAAAGATAGATTAGTTAGAAAGAAAGAATAAAAGAAAGTAAGAAAGAAAGAATGAAAGATTGGTTAGAAAGAAAGAGATTAGTTAGAAAGATAGATAGATTAGTTAGAAAGAAAGAAAAGTTAGAATGAAAGAAAGATAGAGTAGTTAGAAAGAAAGAAAGATAGATAGATTAGTTAGAAAGAAAGATAGATTAGTTAGAAAGAAAGTAAGGTAGATTAGTTAGAAAGAAAGATAGATTAGTTAGAAAGAAGAAAGATAGATTAGTTAGAAAGAAAGAAAGATTAGTTAGAAAGAAAGAAAGATAGATCAGTTAGCAAGAAAGAAATATTAGTTAGAAAGAAAGAAAGATTAGTTTGAAAGAAAGAAAGATTAGTTTGAAAGAAAGATAGATTAGTAAGAAAGAAAGAAATAAAGAAAGATTAGGTAGAAAGAAAGAAAGATTAGTTTGAAAGAAAGAAAGATTAGTTTGAAAGAAAGATAGATTAGTAAGAAAGAAAGAAATAAAGAAAGATTAGGTAGAAAGAAAGAAAGATTAGTTAGAAAGAAAGAAAGATAAGTTAGAAAGATAGATAGATAGATAGATAGATAGATAGATAGATAGATAGATAGATAGATAGATAGATAGATAGATAGATAGATAGATAGATAAAGTTCATTAGTACATATAGAATGGTAGTTTAATTGAATCTAGGGCTTCAGGGAGTTTAGATTTGAGTTTTTGTGTTGTTCACTAC
>JAULUF010000010.1:3597500-3867500 GCA_031834385.1 Semotilus atromaculatus
AAGATAGATTAGTTAGAAAGAAAAAAGGAAAGAAAGATAGATTAGTAAGAAAGAAAGGAAGAAAGATAGATTAGTGAGATAGATAGATTAGTTAGAAAGAAAGAAAGAAAAAAGATTAGTGAGAAAGAAAGATAGATTAGTTAGAGAGAAAGAAAGATGGATTAGTTAGAAAGAAAGAAAAAAAGATTAGTAAGAAAGAAAGAAAGATAGATTAGTTAGAAAGAAAAAAGGAAAGAAAGATAGATTAGTAAGAAAGAAAGGAAGAAAGATAGATTAGTGAGATAGATAGATTAGTTAGAAAGAAAGAAAGAAAAAAGATTAGTGAGAAAGAAAGATAGATTAGTTAGAAAGAAAGAGATTAGTTAGAAAGAAAAAGAAAGATAGATTAGTTAGAAAGAAAGAAAGATAGATTAGTTAGAAAGAAAGAAAGAAAGAAAGAAAGTTAATTAAAAAGAAAAAAAGAAATATAGATTAGGTAGAAAGAAAGATAGATAGATTAGTTAGAAAGAAAGAAAGAAAGAAAGAAAGTTAATTAAAAAGAAAGAAAGAAAGATTAGTTAGAAGGATAGATTAGTTAGAAAGAAAGAAAGAAAGAAAAAAAGATTAGTAAGAAAGAAAGATAGATTAGTTAGTTAGAAAGAAAGAAAGAAAGAAAGAAATATAGATAAGTTAGAAAGAAAGAAAGATAGATTAGTTAGAAAGAAAGAAAAAAAGATTAGTTAGAAAGAAAGAATGAAAGATAGATAGATTAGTTAGAAAAAAAGAAAGAAAAAAAGATTAGTAAGAAAGAAAGAAAGATAGATTAGTTAGAAAGAAAAAAGGAAAGAAAGATATATTAGTAAGAAAGAAAGAAAGAAAGATAGATTAGTGAGAAAGATAGATTAGTTAGAAAGAAAGAAAGAAAGATAAATTAGTTAGAAAGAAAAAGAAAGATAGATTAGTTAGAAAGAAAGATAGATTAGTTAGAAAGAAAGAAATAAATAAAGTTAATTAAAAAGAAAGAAAGAAAGAAAGATAGATAGATTAGTTAGAAAGAAAGAAAGAAAAAAAGATTAGTAAGAAAGAAAGAAAGATTAGTTAGAAAGAAAGAAAGATAGATTAGTTACAAAGAAAAAGAAAGATAGATTAGTTAGAAAGAAAGAAAGATAGATTGGTTAGAAAGAAAGAAAGAAAGTTAATTAAAAAGAAAGAAAGAAAGAAAGATTAGTTAGAAAGATAGATTAGTTAGAAAGAAAGAAAGAAAAAAATATTAGTAAGAAAGAAAGATAGATTAGTTAGAAAGAAAGAAAGAAAGATAGATTAGTAAGAAAGAAAGAAAGATTAGTTAGAAAGAAAGAAAGATAGATTAGTTAGAAAGAAAAAGAAAGATAGATCAGTTAGAAAGAAAGAAAGATAGATTAGTTAGAAAGAAAGAAAGAAAGAAAGTTAATTAAAAAGAAAGAAAGTAAGATAGATTAGTTAGAAAGAAAGAAAGATAGATTAGAAAGAAAGAAAGATAGATTAGTTAGAAAGAAAGATAGATTAGTTAGAAAGAAAGATAAATTAGTTAGAAAGAAAGATAGATTACTTAAAAAACAAAGAAAGAGATTTGTTAGAAAGAAAGATAGATTAGTTAGAAAGATAGATTAGTTAGAAAGAAAGATAGATTAGTTAGAAAGAAAGATAACTTAGTTAGAAATAAAGAAAGATAGATTATTTAAAAAACAAAGAAAGATGGATTTGATAGAAAGAAAGATAGATTAGCTAGAAAGATAGATTAGTTAGAAAAAAAGAAAGATAGATTAGTTAGAAAGAAAGAAAGATAAATTAGTTAGAAAGTAAGATAGATTAGTTAGAAAGAAAGATAGATTAGTTAGAAAGAAAGAAAGATAGATTAGTTAGAAAGATAGATAGATAAGTTAGAAAGAAAGAAAGATTAGTTAGAAAGAAAGAAAGATAGATCGGTTAGAAAGAAAGAAAGATTAGTTAGAAAGAAAGATAGATTAGTTAGAAAGAAAAAAGATAGATTAGTTAGAAAGAAAGAAAGTAAGAAAGAAAGAAAGAAAGATTGGTTAGAAAGAAAGATAGATTAGTTAGAAAGATAGAAAGAAAGATAGATTAGTTAGAAAGAAAGAAACATAGATTAGTTAGAAAGAAAGAAAGAAAGATAGATTAGTTAGAAAGAAAGAAAGATTAGTTAGTTAGAAAGAAAGAAAGATAGATTAGTTAGAAAGAAAGATAGATTAGTTAGAAAGATAGATAGATAGATAGATAGATAGATAGATTAGTTAGAAAGAAAGAAAGATAGATTAGTTAGAAAGAAAGATAGATAGATTAGTTAGAAAGAAAGATAGATTAGTTAGAAAGAAAGATAGATTAGTTAGAAAGATAGATAGATAGATTAGTTAGAAAGAAAGAAAGATAGATTAGTTAGAAAGAAAGATAGATAGATTAGTTAGAAAGAAAGATAGATTAGTTAGAAAGAAAGAAAGATAGATTAGTTAGAAAGAATGAAAAAAGAAAGAAAGAAAGAAAGATTGGTTAGAAAGAAAGATAGATTAGTTAGTAAGAAAGATATAAAGAAAGATGGATTAGTTAGAAAGAAAGAAACATAGATTAGTTAGAAAGAAAGAAAGAAAGAAAGATAGATTAGTTAGAAAGACTAGTTAGTTAGAAAGAAAGAGATAGATTAGTTAGAAAGAAAGATAGATAGATAGATAGATTAGTTAGAAAGAAAGAAAGATAGATTAGTTAGAAAGAAAGAAAGATATATTAGTTAGAAAGAAAGATAGATAGATTAGTTAGAAAAAAAGATAGATTAGTTAGAAAGAAAGAAAGATAGATTAGTTAGAAAGAAAGATAGATAGATTAGTTAGAAAGAAAGAAAGATTAGTTAGAAAGAAAGAAAGAATGATAGATTGGTTAGAAAGAAAGAAAGATAGATTAGTAAGAAAGAAAGAAAGGAATAAAGAACGATAGATTAGTTAGAAATAAAGATAAAGTAGTTAGAAAGAAAGATAGATAGATTAGTTAGAAAGAAAGATAGATAGATAGATTAGTTAGAAAGAAAGATAGATTATTTAGAAAGAAAGAAAGATAGATTAGTTAGAAAGAAAGATTAGTTAGAAAGAAAGAAAGATTAGTTAGAAAGAAAGATAGATAGATTAGTTAGAAAGAAAAAAGAAAGAAAGAAAGAAAGAAAGAAAAATTGGTTAGAAAGAAAGATAGATTAGTTTGAAAGATAGAGATTAGTTAGAAAGAAAGAAAAGATTAGTTAGAATGAAAGAAAGATAGATAGATTAGTTAGAAAGAAAGAAAGATAGATAGATTAGTTAGAAAGAAAGAAAGATTAGTTAGAAAGAAAAAAGATAGATTAGTTAGAAAGAAAGAATAAAAGAAAGTAAGAAAGAAAGAATGAAAGATTGGTTAGAAAGAAAGAGATTAGTTAGAAAGATAGATAGATTAGTTAGAAAGAAAGAAAAGTTAGAATGAAAGAAAGATAGAGTAGTTAGAAAGAAAGAAAGATAGATAGATTAGTTAGAAAGAAAGATAGATTAGTTAGAAAGAAAGTAAGGTAGATTAGTTAGAAAGAAAGATAGATTAGTTAGAAAGAAGAAAGATAGATTAGTTAGAAAGAAAGAAAGATTAGTTAGAAAGAAAGAAAGATAGATCAGTTAGCAAGAAAGAAATATTAGTAAGAAAGAAAGAAAGATTAGTTTGAAAGAAAGAAAGATTAGTTTGAAAGAAAGATAGATTAGTAAGAAAGAAAGAAATAAAGAAAGATTAGGTAGAAAGAAAGAAAGATTAGTTAGAAAGAAAGAAAGATAAGTTAGAAAGATAGATAGATAGATAGATAGATAGATAGATAGATAGATAGATAGATAGATAGATAGATAGATAAAGTTCATTAGTACATATAGAATGGTAGTTTAATTGAATCTAGGGCTTCAGGGAGTTTAGATTTGAGTTTTTGTGTTGTTCACTACTGGGCCACCGTAGTCTTGGCTCAATTTGAACTGTTGCAATGAAAGTCAATGGGATTTTTATGATTTTTAATATTAATTTTTAAGAAATCTGAAAGTCAAATCAGTTTGAAAAGATATAGCACACCGAGTCAGAACAGTCTGAAGGTCTGACCCGAGTTTGGAGTTTGTAGAGTTAAAGCTCTAGGACGAGTTAGAGTCAGAATTTTTTGGGTAAGAAAAATAAGAAGAAGAAGAAGAAGAAGAATAATAATAAGTTTAAATAGGATTTCAGTAAGTTGGCTTTTCCAAGCCAACTTAATAAGTTTAAATAGGATTTCAGTAAGTTGGCTTTTCCAAGCCAACTTAATGATTGAAAAAATAAATAAATACATACTTACACTTAATGCAGGATACATTCCTACTATTGTGAATTACCACCCTGTTTTATTTTATTTTATTATAAAACGATATATTTATTTGAACTATATAATTTTATTTTTAATTCATTTTAATTTCAGCTTTTTAAAATAAATGAATTAATTTAAGACCCTTTTACAAACAATTTCAGAAACAGAAAGTTAACCTGCATAAATACAAATACAAAATGCACTTTTTAAATTATGACAAAGACATGGTTAATAAAAAATGTGATCTCATATTTCCCTTTGCTTTTTTCAGCATGGAACGGATGTGCAGTCATCTCGCTCCACAGCAACACGAATCCCCATGTCAAAAGGTATGAAAACAGGGAAAGCGGTCTTAGGCCTGTCCACGACGTCACGCTCTGAAAGCCAGTCTATGAAAATTGAACTGAGGAAATCATCAGTTTGCAGCTCTACAGCTGGAGGGGGAGGAAAGAGCTGAGATTGGCTCATGTTAATATGGCACTGGAAATTAATCGAAGCACTACAGAACTGAATGAAATCTGAACAGAAATGTTGCAATGTAAAACAAAGCAATCATTGGCACTGGGGACTCCATTTCTGGATTAAGAAACATTATTGTAATATTGTAAATATTTGCACGCGTGTTGTTTTTGTGTGCTAAAGGAGCACATTTTGACTAACACTTCACCTTGTTTTTTTCTTTTTCTTTTAATATTTATTTTTCCATTTAGCATTTCACTAATGTTTTATTTTGTAAAACAGCTTTGGAGGTTTCCAGGGGGAATGAAATGTATTAAATGTCACTTAATGAATTTTGTGATTCCACTAAATAAATTTTCTTTTCAGAACACATAGAAACATTCTTTTTTTATTTTATAGTTTGGGCTTTTAAGTCATTTTTATTATATTTATTGATATTTGATAGGAAATGCTAGGGAGAAGATGGGGGGAATATTATTTATTTCTATCATGCTGTGTATATATATATATATATATATTGTCGGGGGTACTGGACCAAGGTCAGGAAACCTCCATAATGTGTGAATAACATTTTAAACAATATTGATGTTAGTAAAGCATGTTCAGTGGATAATCTGAGACTCATGATTGACCTGTTTTGGAGAATTAATAATTAATAATACACAAAAAAAATTTGTAAGGAACAATTAAAGGTTTAGTTCACCTAAAAATTGTAATTCTGTCATTAATTACTTATTAATTTTGTTCATCTCTTTGATGAAATCTGAGAGTTTTGTTTCCCTCCATTGACAGCTACGCAATTACCACTTTCAAGCCCCAGAAAAGTAGTAAAGACATCATTAAAGTAATCCATGTGACTCCAGTGGTTTAACCTCAATTTGATCAAGTGACACGAGTGCTTTTTTTATTACCACTTTACCACATAATTTACCACTTTATTTACAAAATATTATAGTAATCTCCAACGTAGTCACGAGAGCACCACGACGCATGTGTGTTGCATTGACGTGAGAGCAGACATTTTTGAGTGAACGTGCACTGGAGATTAATATTTTGTGAAAAAAGTGGTAAATTATGAAAAAAATATGTTTTCACCGCAAACAAAGCCCTCGCGTCGCTTGATAAAATTTATGTTAAATGACTTGAGTCACATGGATTACTTAAATCATGTCTTTACTACATTTCTGGGGCTTGAAAGTGATAGTAGCATAGCTGTCAATGGAGAAAGTTCTCAGATTTCATTAAAAAGATCTTCATTTGTGTTCTGTAGATGAATGAAAATCTTACTTGTTTGGAATGACATGAGGATGAGTAATTACTGACAGAATTTTCATTTTTGGGTGAACTATCACTTTAATATAATATAATAATATAAATGTAAGTACAAGCATTCACAAATGTTCCTTACTGTACACATCATTTTTGCTTTTTTATACAAACTGAGGGAGGAGTCTAAATTATTTTCTTACTTTTTCATTAAACAACGTTAATTTGCAATACTGAACCCAGGACAATCCTATAATGAAGATTTTGACACATTTGTTACTTGCTATGAAAAGGGGAAGTCTAGTGCCCTTCACTTTAATAAAAACAAGGGTCATTTCTTTATATATCTCTAAATGATTTCTTCTAGAGATGTTGCAGTGTGATCTGAGTTCAGTGTTTAATCCAGGCCATCTGGGAGCCAGAGGACATTGTTATGAGGAATAAGAAACAACAGCTGGAGATCTGGAGTCTTGTTTAATATCCTGATCGTGTCCTTCTGCCGGATACAATCTCAACTACACAGATAAAGACAAAAAACAAAACAAATTTAAGACTCGTAATTTATCTTTTTGGCATTAAAGAAACCGTTTGCCCAAAAATGAAATGATGTCATCACTTACTCACCCTCACGTTGAATGACTTTCTTTCCTACATGATGTTTTGCAGAAGGTCCAGCGTGATCTTTTTCATTGGCCTGGTGCTGTCGAGCTCCAAAAAAGCTCTCAAAGCTCTCAAAATCAATTCATTTAGACGATATTAGCCACAGACGAATGAAAGTCAACATGAGGGTGAGTAGCCTAAACGATGACAAACTTTTTATTTTTAGATGAACTATTCCTTTAAAGCAACAAGCTTTTGTGTTGGCTGTTTTGTGTGTCTCTATCAAGAGTCTTTTTAAATCAATTAATTCCATTTTCACCGCAGCCTATTGCAGACATACTGACAGTGTTCGTTTTCTAATCCATCCATGCGTAATAACAGGCTTTGGCAGCTCTCTGATGACATCACTCGTGAGATAGATTCCCAGAAAACGATCGTAAAATCGCTGATATTTTCACCATCCATGAACTTGGCTGCTGAAAAAGCGCAGCGTGAATTTGACGCTGATTCTTTCCATGCAGTAAGTCCTGGGTTTCAGATGATCGCAGTTTTGCCTCAGTATAAGCTCACTTTCCCTGTTTTCATCCACAGAGAATCTTGTGCTCCTTGTGAATCGAGAGCCGCGCTGAGGCTGTTTCAGATGCTTTCCATAATATGCCTGACAGAAGGGTCTCTACACCTGCCCTGCCTCCAAACACACCAATATAAAGAGGGGATCTGGAGTGTGGCAGCTTGCATACACATGCATTCACGGGCTAAGACAGACAGATGACAGACTGCTGAAATATGGATGCCAGTAAAGAAAGTTAGAGTAAAAAGGTCATGCTTTTGAGAACAAAATCATAGGCCTACAGAACAGGAAAAGTTGCAGCATGTGAAAAGAAGAGAAACCCATGTATGTTTGTACATGTGTTTTGAGAATAAAGGCCCATTCACACCAATAACTATAACTATATAACTATTTATTAAAGGATGCACTGCAGTTTTGCCGCGTGCTTCTTAAATGCTCAAAGTCAGATGGATTCTGATTGTCTGTCAATGTTTTTATGGTTCATCAGCTAGAATTTTTTTTTTTTTTTAAATGATTCCAACGATATTGTTCTTCTGTGCCGTTATCATTATAGTTGTGGTGTGAATTCTTAATTTTACATTTAATTTTTCAAACCGTATTGCTATAGCTATTGTCCTTTGGTGTAAATGGGCCTTAAAAGGATAGGCTAGTTCACCCAAAAATGAAAATTCTGTCATTATTTACTCTCTATCAAGTTGTTCCAAACCCATAAGATTTTAGTTCATTCATAGCAGAGACTATTTATATAGAGACATGTCACTTCCTTAATCCTCAATACAACTATATAGGAAAAACCTGTAACGCCAAAGATGGTGGTTGTATGCACATGCCTCGCCCCTCCTTCAGGAAAGCCAATCGTCTGCTTTTTAATAGCACAAACGGGAAACATTTAAGCCTATCGTTTGGTTACACTGACGCAAGGGCACAGTTGAGGTTTACGACAGCGGAGACGATTTGGCCCTGCTTGAACAGAGGTATTCTGGATAGAGACGTAAATGAAGTTGGTGTCGTGAACCCTTGCGCATGCGTAGTAAAGTATAACCTGTGGGGGAAAAGGCATTTTAAACCTTATTTTGGGGCAAAGTCATTAAACTTTTTCAGCGATTTTTATCATATTTTACTGCTGTTTCTATACATGCCGTTTTTATGTCCCGGTGACCAGTGAAAGTGCAGTTCTGACTCTTTGCCCGGAGGCGTTGCCAAGATGGTGGCCGATTGGCACGACTTGCCTAAAAGGACTTTGTTCATAGTCACATATCATTGTTGTGTTACGCAGCACGTTTGAGCTTCAGCGAGAACCAATGAGGTTCATTCTCGTGTTACTCAGCACGTTTGAGCTTCAGCAAGAACCAATGAGGTTCATTCTCGTGTTACTCAGCACGTTTGAGCTTCAGCAAGAACCAATGAGGTTCATTCTCGTGTTACTCAGCACGTTTGAGCTTCAGCAAGAACCAATGAGGTTCATTCTCGTGTTACTCAGCACGTTTGAGCTTCAGCAAGAACCAATGAGGTTCATTCTCGTGTTTCTCAGCACGTTTGAGCTTCTGCAAGAACAAATGAGATTCATTCTTGTGTTACGCAACACGTTTGAGCTTCAGCAAGAACCAATTAGTTTTGTTCTTGCGTGTCAAGCAGGTTCGGTTGAGCTTGACGTTTGGACTAAATTTAGACATATGGATTCGTTCTATCATCTCTTCATGAATTCTTTTTAGCACCAAACTGGTAGTTGCGTATGCTGTCAATGGGGGGACAGAAAGCTTTCAGATTTGATCAAAAAGATCTTAATTTGTGTTCTGAAGATGAACGAAAGTCTTACGGGTTTGGAACGACATGAGGGTGAGTAATTATTTGACAGAATAAAATTTTTTGGGTGAACTAACACTTTAAATGCTTCAGTAAGACGAGGAAAAGCATTGAAAAGGTCAACAAGAAATCAAAATGGACCCCATTTACTTTCTTAATGCACGTTCCTGGTATTATCTCGAACGATTCATGAGTGCACGTTATTCTAAAGGGAAAACGTCTTTTCATAATCTTTCTATTGAATTTTTTTTCTTGTAAGAAATGTAGTTTCTCTTGGAAATGTTGAGTTATGGAAGTAAATTGGACTGTGTACGGAAGTCCATGTTGACTTTAAACACTGGTCTATTATTAAATAATATATTGGTTGCTTTTTTTCCCTTTTTTTTATAAAGATGGTTAAAAGTGTCACTCCTGGGAGCAGTGTATTGATTATTTATCAATAATTGTCTGCTATGAATGCTGGCATTGATGTGTTCAATGATTGAGCATGTCCTGAGAGATGGTCATGTGGGGAAAAGGTTTAGTTAAGGATAGCCTACTCACCGCACAGAACTGCGACCCACAAATCCTTATAATCAATAGCATTTCATTTCATTTACAGCATAGCCTATGACCTCTGTAAATGAGTGCACTGAACTGTCTGTCAGCTCCTGCAAATATATATATAAGAAATTCACCAAATAAAAACATGTATGAAGCACATGCCTTTATGAGCCGCTGGATAAATCTGCACCACAAACAAGGAATGAATAAATCCACATTTGCATGAGATCATCTGTCTCATGTCTGTCATGTCTGTATGTAAAATTGACATGTCACTGTCCCTCCGGCTATGACGCGATAATTAGCTGCTAATTCCCCTTCCCCTTAATAATGATTTTTTATTTTTCCATTGTGTGTCAGTGCGGAAACATTTCTGTGAGTGTGACTTGTTTTCTGTTTGCGGACGCGGATAAAATAATCGTAGCATGTCTCTCCTGAACAGCAGATGGAGACTCTCTCTCACTCTCTCTCTTTCTCTCTCTCACTCTTTCTCTTTCTCTCTGTCACTCTCTCTCTTTCACACCAGTTTCTCTCTGTCCAGTGAGTTTAGTCATTGACGCTGAAAATGTTGCGACACATTCTGGTAATTATTACAAATATTCTGTTTAAGTTTAATAATGTATGGTAGTTTACAAATCATTCAACATGCGCTAGCTTTTTTTTTTTATCTCGTCAAAGGTTACGGTTGTTTTGGAGTTTGAAGAAGTGAAACGCGGGAGTCATGAGCAGTTTGGCGTTTTGCACGTCTACAATCAATGAAACTATGATGGTGGAGATGATGATCATGATTTATAATTCTGTTGTAATAGATGGTGTCTGTGTTTATTAAAGAGCTGCTATTTGAGTCTGCACATATTTAGGTGGTTTTATATTTCCTCTTTCTGCTCATATACGTAAACATAAACAGCGGTCTCACACATAGTATTTGGACTTTGGAGTATTTGTGCTCATAAACACTGTCTGAAAGTCATTAACTTGTGTGAACACATCCACCAAACATCACCAAAACGCCAGATGATTAAAAGTCATTGGCCAAAGGGAAGACAGTTATTTATTGTTTGTTTGTTGCAAGAAATGTACAGCACTGCATTACAATAACATGAAATTACAAGAAAAGGTAAAGAAAGAAGACACAAAAAATAGTCAAATAACAAAGCTCCTCAACTAGTAGCCGAAGAAAACTGTTCTTGTTGTTATCAATGAGTTTAAGATATTTTACAATAGGGGAAATCTCAGTGTGAAAGACATCAAATCTAGGCAAAGTCATTTGTTTTTGTGATTATAAAGTAAAGAAAAATGTCTTTCAGCAAAAAGTTTCAATTACATTTTATAAAAGGAGAAAGATAACAACTGAAGTTCTACCGAAAAGATTTAACCTGATTGTATTGGTAAAATAAATGAGGCGAAGTTTCAGAATAAAGAAGAAAGTTTTTGAGTCACACAGATATGGGCGGATGACCTAGAAGCTCCAAAAATGTAAGTGTTATAACAGAGAAGAAAATAATAATCGTGAATCAGAACATTTCTGTTTCATCATTGTTTTCTTCAGTTGGCAGTATGACATGCATTATTTATGGTACACATGCAGTGAGTCTATGAGTCTTGTCAAACATTATATTACATATGTATATAATTGTTCACTTAATTGCTAAAACACTTATTTTCTACAATATTTAATATAGTTTCTGATGACATTTGTATGTGCATCACATTCACATTTGTCATTTTCTTTTATCTCCATGAGACTCTTCAGCAGGTTTCCAGAAGACCGCTGTCCAGAACCGTCCACAGACAGCTGCTGAATAAGGTCCCAGAGAAGCAGAAACTGTTTCAGGTATGCTTGTCACTTTTTCTGCCCCCTGACAGTGATATACTGTATATTTAATGTATAATTGAATTAGACCAAATGAGATGTATGTGTTCACTTAATAGAGCTCAGAACGTTTTGCTTTGGTTGTTCACTTGTTTGTGTGCTTATAAAAATGTTGATTTATGTTTCTTGTTTAGGAGGCTAATGGGATGCCAGTTCATCTGAAGGGAGGAGTCAGTGACGCTGTTCTTTACCGTGCAACTATGGGTCTCACAGTGATGGGTATGTTATTGTGCGTATTAACACATGATTGCCCTGTTTCACAGACAAGGCTTGAGTTTAGTCCCAGACCGTAATGCATGTTTGAGCTGTCAGACACCGCTCTACAGTAATTTGAAAGTGATCGCAGTACCAGTTTTGGCCACAATCTTACATACGGCTGCTTTAAATTTCCTAATTGAACTGCGGCCTAATCCTGGCTCAATCTAAGCCCTGTCTGTGAAACAAGGCCTATGTGTGTGTGGGTTCTGGGTGATCGCTTACTAGCCCAAGTTAAAAGCACCCACTCCCAACGTCTGTATAGCTGTGGCAAATTCAAATTCGTTCAAACCGCATAATTTGCCGTGATGCTTGTCTTACCAAGCATGGATATATATTTGAGTTAATAATCATAGTAAACTCTAATCATTCATGTGTCTCTTTTCAGGAACTGCATGCGTCATATATCAACTGGTAAAGGCAGCTGTGCCTCAGAAGAAGAACTGATGTCAGCTCCGGCCCTCATTTCTGTTCAAATGTGACGTTATGAGCATTTCACACCATATATTCTTTCATTTGGAAGGTAAAAGGGACCAAAGTGATTTAAATAAAACAAACCGCCTGTCATAACTGGACAATTCTTGATCGTTTTACTTTACTCAATGACAATTTAAATGCACCCAAATGAAAATGATTTTAGGACTACTATTAAGATATTTTTGCCTTGCATTACATATATTTTGCATTGCACATTTTCTTTACGCAAAATGTCATTATTTTCTTATGATTTTAGGGTGTAATGTTACAGACTTTAGTTTCTAAGCTGGTTTTCATGCGATTCATCTTTTAATTCTAGTTATTGATGAGGTTTGTCTTCTGATTTCATGCCTCCCTTTGAGATGTATGAGATAATATTCTTCTCTTAAAGAACATGATGTGTAGAAAACAAACTGTTTTTCCTTCTGAAAGTGTACGTAAGTTAGCATTAACTGATGCAGGATGTTTGTGACTCACAATGCAGCGTTTAGAAGCATGTTTTCGATACGGTCTGTTTTGTGGACGTCTTCATCGTTTCCCAGGAGACAAACAGTAATGTGCATTTCATTTTTGTTCTTCAAAACAATGTGTTTTCAAAGCATATAAAATAGTTTTCAAATGCCTGTACATCAAAGAAAGGGTTTCCCCTCTTGAAGTTCAAATTTACAGGAACTGATCATTTGAGCTCAGCATTGGTGGTCTATACAGTTGAGCTCATATGGAAATGTATCACATGCATTACGAACAATGTGCTCTTTGTGTCCCATACAAAATCTCTCAGTTCATTGCAGAGATTGAAACAGACGTAGCAAAAATAATTGCATGCTAATTATAAAACTATAAAGTACAGATCATTAATTCTGCAAGCCATCTATAAGGAGCAGTAGAAGTTCAAGCTTTCCCTTGATCAATAGAACTATTATGCATTTCTCTCAAACAATGAGAGTAATGAGCTAATGATCAAATTAAAAACAGTCCTGAACTCAGCTGAAACAACTAATAGACTCAATGATCACAAATCAAACTACCCTGACTCCCAGTTGGCACCCACGTGTTTTAAATGTCTAAATGTTTATTCAGATGGGTAACTGAGCTGTTCATCATTTATGGCTTGATAATGAGATATGGGGTGTAGTTTTGAGTCATAAGATGTGTTGGACATCTCCATCCCCTCTGCGTGTTACCCGATTTGACCACTAGGGGGCTCTATATTCAAATAAATGGAAATGCAAGGTTGTTAACGGATCTATAGGCTCAAATTAATCCTGTCATGAGTACAGTTTACCATTTTATTTAGTTGTTTAACCTGTTTTTACAGTTTTTCTGATATTGCTGGGCACAATTGCTTTGCTTGAATCACTTGATATCTGACGCGGTAGATGGAATTTACCTGATCTATCTGGTTACTGGTTCAGAACACAGCTATTGAAACATGTTCCAAAACACAGTTACTAGCTTAAGCTTGCTTTTCCAGCAGGGTTTTAATATCACACAGAGAGAAAAAAAATCATACTTAATAAGTAAGCTAAGTAACACTACAAAAGTTTGATTGCAAGACGAGTCAAAATCTTGCACAACTAGCAAAAAGTAGTTGTGTTGGCGCGAAGATGATGTTACCATAGCAACCACTCAAGCCGTTAGGACCGTTGAACGATACGTCATTCAGTATGATTACGATATTTTATGCTTAGCGTAGGCTACATATTGCACGATATTGTTTGTAAAAACCCTTCGTGATGTTTTACTATAGTTGGTTCAACTGTGCCGGGAGCATCATAAATATTTGTATTTTTGTTTTGTGGCGCGAGATCTCCTCAGATTGTTGGCTAGGCTACTCCGAAAATGGCCGATAGTCGTATATTTATTTGAAAATATTCACCCTTCTGAAACCCCCTTCTAATTACTTCAGTAGTTTATGTATAATTCCTTAACTTTGCAATTGAGTTAAAAACAAAGGCTATATCCTGAATATCAAAATAAATGTAGCCTATATTATAAAAAAATTATTCAGATTCCTATTTAACCTCGTCCGGAGTGACGTAAGTTAGCCTGTTCCACAATAATTCCTGCTGAAACCAAAAACAGAGATAAGTGACATGCTGCAGGAATGCCGAAAATATGCGTGACTTTCCAAAAGCGCATCCCAACACATCCATCCTTCACACGGTGACGTCAGAGCTCCGGGTTCGGGATCTGCCCCCTGTTTAGAAGCGCATTCTAGTCTGAGATCCTGTGCATTTGAAAACAGCCTTCACGAGCTGTGGGTGATCAGATCCTCCTCTTCATTTTCATCTCCATCACCACACCATCACGGAGAATCTCTTGCCTTTCTGAAAAGACCTTTAAATCCCTTTGCATCCGGGCGAAATTTCCACTTTCATTCAACAGTTTTGTGATGTATTGAGAGATTTTGGAAACTTTTGGGGAGTTTGGTAAGTGCTCATGTGGACTTTCTTCTTTTATTGATGAACCTATTTAAACGTATATGGAGGAAGGTGTTATTGATCTTAATTTTGAGACATATTAGATAAATGTAATATGAAATGATGAATGTGTGCACACTGACCCATTTTCAGCTGCTCTGATCACTTTTTCCATAGACGTTTGTATGGTGATTTCATTGTTTCCACCACCCTGTTATTGTGCTCTTTCAAGTTGATTGGGATGATACTTTTTTTTTTTTTTTTTTTTTTTTTTAGTTGAGAAATCTAGATAACTTGTAAGACTCATAAGACCTGGACTTCATTTATTGGGGCATTTTTATGTTTATTTACCTAATTCACATGTAATGTGCTTAAATAATACAGGTAGAAGAGCTTAGATAAATATAATTCAAAGATTTAGAGTGAGGTTGGCATAACAAATGTTCAGAAAGAGTATTTTAAGACTGCCTGTTTGCTTTTTCATTCAACTTTACTTAAATTCTTACACTATTACAACACCAAACTCAAGACAACGTGTGCCTGCATGCTAAGTTTTGACTCACACTTTGCATGTCCATTCACCTATTCAATTAAACATGCTGTCATTTTTTAATTAAACGTTGCATGTGAAGTGTATTTTTTTTCATTCATTGAAATACCCTTTTGCCCTAGTTGATTTCAGAAAATCTTGCCATGTGATGAACGCCTTTTTCACCAAAAGTGCAAATGCAGTCTTAAATTCAAATGAGGTCATGTATAATATAAAAGGACTGGAAAAATGTTGTTTGAAATAGTTTTAGATTGAGTAATCATGCCACACTGCAGGACACTGCTTGAAATGTCAGGGCAAATACTAATTGCTGAGTGATATTAATGAACTCAATGTGCAAATATTTCGTGAGCTGCTTGTTCTTGCATTGGTAATTATTTATAGCAACATGCAATAGGTGTAACACAGACATCAAGCACATTGCCAAAGTTTAGAGACAGCAGCATAAATATATGGATGTGAAATCTGAATTTGTCCAGGCACAACAGGGGGCGCAGGAACCCTGCTGAAAAGGTTTTTCCACCCCTGATGCGCAGGATCCAAAATCAGGCAAATTTCCAGACAATTGCATATAGTCTATGAACTCACAGTTTCCGACGTTAAACGGATGAATCAGTGGGGTTTGCAATGACATACAACATATGCAGTTTATAATCGTTTTACAGTTAAACTGCTGTAGACAGAGAATGTTTTTCTAAGGCCCACAGTGAGTTGGTTTAATAAGTGACCTTGTTTTATAAATATTTTCCAACAAGTTTTGGAGTATTATCCACAAAAATATATCTTTTTCCTCTGCTGACCGGAGAAACAGCTGGAATTTTGAATGAAGAAATAATTAAACTCAGATTTGAATGAGATCTCTTGCAGAGAGTTGTGCTGGAGTCCAGTGCATACTCTCTTGTTTTTTATTTCTGGGTTGATTTATGAGCAGCGTATGTGTGTGTAATATGGTTGATTTTTCAGATTGATTGATGTTCTGCTGATACTGGGGTGAAGATGTCGGTCAGGCGTTTGGCAGCGGCCGCTCTCTTAACACTCACAGTACTGACATCAGTGAGAGCTCAAGGTAAAAAAGCCAACAAATCTCTCCCCATACACCCTGTTAAATTAAAAATACTTTATTCCAACAGTTTAGATCATAGTCTATTGTTTCTAAAAAAATATATATATATCTAAATAATAACTGTACAATAACATTTGTCTTTAAGTATGTTCAATATTTTTCGATTTCCATTTAATCTCCCAAAAAAAATGAACAAAAATAGAGAAGAAAAATTGTTTCCTTTAATGTAGATGTGCATTTCTTTTTAGACACTAGGTCGAGGAGTTTAACTCTCCTATAAGATTTGTTTTAAACAATTTAATGCTATGAAATAGAAATGCATGACAGGACAGGATATTTCATTAGATCTAACTGTGTTTTTCAGCAACTTCTTCAAGAGTATCAACTGTAATATATTTCAATTGCAAATTATAGGATAGAGGATGTAAGGCCAATCCAGCAAATGTTTAGTATTGAATATGACTTGGTTTTAAATATTTTCCATATGCAACTTAAGACCCATGATCATTTGCTGGATACTAGATATCTCAGCCAGACAGATTCACGTTCAACTTTTATAGTAAACACTTTTTCATTTTATTTTAGTATTTACAGTATATCTTAACCGAGCTCTTTGTAGGTTTGAACAGTCTTAGAGGTATTAAAACTGTGACTTAACCATATCAAATCATTGAATAAACGACAGGGTGTTAAAGTGCACATTGCCAGAGTTCAGTGGAAAGTATAGTGGAACATTTTACAGCTTTTATTGTACAAAAAAAAACAAAAAAACATGTGGAGGCCAAGTTTCCCTTCCCCACTTTCCGCACTCTTAGAGACAAAAATATGAGCTTTATTATTTTTTTATTAGGAAAGAGAGTGCAATGAGTGTGTTACTTCTCAATGCTGTAGTATGTAAAATAAGAAAAGTCTTAGTTTAAACATGTTCCACTGATATAAAATACAAACAAATATCTTAACCAACGTTATCACTTTCTTATATGGAATGGTTAGATGCTCAGCATAGCAAAATAAATGTTGTTAAATGATCTTCGAAGTTTGGTTGCACCAAAACTGGTTTGGGTTGGATGGACCCAAAAAAGAAAGAAAAAATCTAGAATGGGTGATGAATCGGTGTGAGTTAGCGGTTGTGTTGGACCCTTTTGGAGTCAGAAATGGAACCGATTGTGACATCTGGTCAGCCAGGTTGGTAAATCTTGATTTTGGCGAACCTGTTCCCGGTCAAGCTTAAGCCCTGGTCAAAATTTGACCAGAGCCACAGCTTCACAAAATATTTTATTGGGATATTCTGACATGCACACACAAACTCTCAATGTTCCTGCACAGACACTGACTTTTCAAACACAATACAACACAAAATACCATAAGAATATCCCTTTAAAATATTTCAAAGTTCTCTACATGTGCGTCTTGTACATGAAGTCCTTTTAGTCCCACAAGTTGTTGCAGACAACTTTTCATGTACAAGTGCATGAGTCTTCTAGTTCATCTAGACTGGTGCAATGTTACATAACCTCTTTTCGTTTATATATTCACTTGTTTGTCACTATCCTGTATTTTCTTATTAAAGGTTGTCGTTGTGCACCCTTTTAAGCGGTTTGCAATGGAAAGTGATCATACTAATGCAGTTGCACATAAAATGTTACCCATTATTGTCAACTTTCAAGTCCATTGTAAAATCAACACTTCTTGTCTATCTGTGACGTCAACTGGTGTAAACAGTTCAACACAGCTCTTCTGGCTGTGTTGGGTTGACTGCATTGACTGCATGCACGTCACAAGTTATGGCCCGATGTACAGTAATGTTCTGTCGAGGTCTTTGTGGAACGCGCTTTACGTGTCTATGCTTGAGTAGTCAATGGCCCTACGGTCAGACAGCTCAAACAGATGTCATTTTTACCCAAAATGGCCGCCGTCCACGTGTGTTTCATGTTGCCTTGAGTCCTTCCCCAACAATGAACTTCACTGTTGGGATTTCGTCCATAAACCTGTATGCTCTTCTCATAAATACAGCTTTTGGAATGGTTTCTTGGAAATAACTTGATTCACCTCCTCTTTCCACAGTAATGCCTCCATCAGACTTGAGGTTTAAGATTTTAAATGAAAACACAGTGCAAATGATATGGAAGCAACCGCTGTCAAGGACCGAGGGCTTCAGAGTACAAGTGACATCGGATACAGGTTGGTGAAACGGTGAAAGCGCTACACGTGCTGGAATTATAATGGCAGGCAACATAAAACATTTGCTAGGTTTCGGAAAAAGAAGAAAAGAAGGAAAAAGAAGTGACAGAACAAATTTTTATCAATTGCCGATTGATTGGATTCTGAATAAGTTGGCACTCCATACCAGAAAATGTGTAGTATGAAATAAAACTCACGTCGGCTAACATTAAGGGTTGTTTCTTGATCTCCTGCCACTGAGCCCCATGAGAGAAGCACTTAACCTAGGGTTACTCACGGGGAACCGTAGAAAGTGTACCTCATGTTGCTTGAGATAAGAAAGCATCTGGTAAACGACAAGTAACCTTTAAACTCACTGCCACAGGCAACTCACGGGAAATGCGTTCTGGCGTGCCCTTCAAAAAATGATTTAAACATGAACAGTTACTCATCGCTTGTCTTGGGAAGTCATTAATGTTTCTCTAATCTAGGTTGTGTGTGTCTAGACTAGATATATCTACTTATAAATGAAAGGTGGCTAGATATTATCTTCATGTAGAATGTATATCATGATATGACATTTAAACATTGAAAATGCAAATGTTCCCTTCTGCCTGTAGAAGAGCCTGTTAAGGAATTCACACTTCCTCCAACCTCAACCAAAACCTCCATCAGAGATTTGACCCCCGATGTGGATTATGTTGTTACGATAACTTCATATTTTGGATCTGAGGAGAGTATACCAATCTCTGGTCAGATTACAAGTGAGTGGCAGGGCATCTTATTCTTTAAATATGTCATATAGGGATCCAATAGTCATGTAAGCCTGGAAGTCTCAGGGAATTTTTAAGTTTGAAATACAAAAATTCTGTTACACTCTGTACACTTTAAAATTGTTGTTATGTTCAACTTTAAGATATTTAATTGACTATAAATGGCTTTTTGTGATTGGAATCTCTATAAAACATAGTGGAGAAAGCATGGAAATTTATTGGCCAAAGGGTATGGGAACCCTTTTAATGGAAGGAATACTTTTGCCTTAAAATGTATTGATGCATTGTTTTCTGTTTTAGTCCAATCAAGCGGTATTGGAGGAGTTACCAGGAAACCTCTGGTCTCAGATTCAGTCAGTAAGTACACACCTCCAGGCTCTTTCCATTGCTTCTGTGGTCTCTACATTTTATTGGGAGTTTCCATACTAGTCAGTACGCAAATGTGTGTATGCCTTTCTTTCTTTCCGAAATTATGAATCCTGATAACAATTTAGCTTGTTAGTCAGCATTAACTTTTCCAGACATGATAAATTCGAGCCAACGTTTCCAGTATGGCTTTTGGGTGAGAGTTCGTAAGTGGCCCCTTTCGTCTTGTTTGAAATAAAAACTTGAACCTCTCGCAGTGCAGAAAATGGAAAGCATTACAGACTCTCTCTTTACAAGAGCCCTGTGGCCTTGTCCTCCAGATGAAGGTGAAAAGCTTTACTTTTCCTTTCCTGCATTAAGGAGAAGTGGAAAATCCAAACACCCCCCTTACACCCCACCCGAATACCATAACGGTTAGTTAGCTGCCCTTTGCAGACGTCTCGCTAACAAAACCCAGTTTCAATGCTCCAGTGCTTCCCTTCTGCTGGCGCTAGTGGAAAAAAAGTTCATCTAATTACCGTAATAAAGCAAGGCAAGCTATGATATGTCAACAAAATCCTGTTCTTTACCCATCTGCCAACATTTACCAAAGATGTAGCCGACACAATCTTTTCAAGGGCAGCAAATTCCACAAATCGTGATAGAGGGCAAATATGATTGAAAGATGAGGAATTTTTCCAAACCATATAGAGGATTAAGATTAATGGAGTTCAACAGAGAGGGAATGACTAGTAATGACTCGCCTAATAGCATTTCGTATAGAGACATACTCAACCCATGTGTCAATGGGGAATGAGTTGTAACCGGTGTGTATTGCATAATAGATACATGTGGTGCTGTTATAAAGGGGATCCCCTTTGTATTTGTGCATGTACATTTTCTATATTTTGATAGACACTGAAGCATACAGTATCAACTAACACATAAACCTTTTTGCATATTTACAACATTTGGTGAGACATCCAAATCTACAGAAAACTCTGTAATTGTCATAATCTTTGCAAAGTTGCTGTTGCAGGTGACCAGTGTTCATTACTCTCATTTATCATTAAATAATGAAGAAAGATCTTTTTAATGGCAAATTTATATAGAAATGAAGTAACAATGTTAAAATGTAATTATCATCAAAGCTCAAAGTATGTAAACAAAAGAGAAAAATATGTGAAGAATGTCACAATGGAGAATTAAACTGTCAAGTAAGAATTAAGTCAGCGTTAACTATAAATGCATTCATTTGTGTCAAACATACTTAAACTCATTCATCAAAATATATTCTATTAATTCAATATGATTTGAACCTCTAAGGATTCATAAACATTCATCTCTAAAGTTGTACATTTGTAAAAGGGCTTATTTTGTAGCAGCGTCTATCTAATGTTTTAAAAAAATATATGCGACTTATGAACTTACCATGCAAATGAAATCACATGGTTTTATAATACTAAAAGATTTGGTATTTTTCTGAAATGGAAAAATAGGTCAGAATTTTGAGTTATGTGCCAAATGTGTTTGCCAAAACTCTTGAATGGTTTATATTTTGGAAGCTTTGCATCCTTTTCAAAAATGCATCCCCTTATCTGAAGTCAAACAAGCTTCTGACTCATTGACCTTTCATTCTTTTTCCCAGAATGCTCAGTAAGTGCCATTGCTGATCTGGTCTTCCTGGTGGACGGTTCTTGGAGTGTCGGGCGGGACAATTTTAAATTCATCCGCAGTTTCATAGCAGCCATGGCAGGCGCGTTTGACCTTGGAGAGGACAAGACTAGAGTGGGTGTGGTTCAGTACAGCACGGACACCAGAACCGAGTTTAACCTTAACCAGTACTTCAAACAGGCCGAGCTTCTCAGAGCCATTAACAATCTGCCGTACAAGGGTGGCAACACCATGACAGGTACCAAATTTACACTTATGAATTCATACTGAAACCTACAGATAATATTACTGCTGACCAACAAAGCTACAATGTGAATTTCAAGTTTGTGATTGTTTTTGTGTTTTGTGCGTGTGCAGGCGAAGCCCTGGACCACCTGCTGAAAAACATGTTCACAGAGACCGCCGGCGCTCGTAAGGGATTCCCCAGAGTGGCCGTAGTTATCACCGATGGGAAATCTCAGGACCCTGTGGAGGGTTACGCCAAGAGGTTGAAGAATGCTGGAGTTGAAATCTTCACTTTGGGTATGTGGTCATTTATCAAGCTTTCTTTGTCTGTTTGGATTTCTTCTTCACAGAACTTGGCAGCTTTCAAGAAATCCATCCTCACAGAAGAAATCCTTGAAAGGAATTTCGAGAAATAATGCTATCATTTATTATTTTTATTCAGGGATCAAAGAAGCAGATGAGGAAGAGTTGAAACAAATGTCTTCAACGCCCTACAGAACACACGTGTACACTGTGCCAAACTTCGATATGATCAAAGCTGTGGAGAAATCACTAATCACGCAGGTGTGCACCAGTGTGGATGACCAGCTCAACTCGCTGGCTAGCGGCGAGGAAGGTAAACAAACAATAACAATTGTAAATCTGCTTTAGCAGGTTTATTAAACACAACCCCGAGCATTAAACAGGACCCCATTTTTCCTCTTTTTGTTTATTTGCAGTTGTTGAACCAGCTTCAAACTTGCAAGTCACAGAGGTTGCATCCAAGTCAATGCGGGTGACGTGGGATGCATCTATAGGGGACGTGACTGGATACAAGGTGCAGATGGTTCCCATGTTGGCTGGCAGCAAACGCCAAGAGCTGTACGTTGGGCCAACTCAGACCTCTGTGAATGTGAGAGATTTGTCCCCTGATACAGAGTACGAAATCAGCCTGTTTGCACTCAGAAGTCTGACACCTAGCGAGGCAGTTATGGCGATGGAGAAAACCCAGCCATTAAAAGTATCATTAGGTGAGGAAAGGTCCACACTCTTTAACTATCCACAGTAATCCATTGATTAAATAGTTGAATGACCCGCAAGCTCTTTTTACTTCTAGAATGTTCTCTTGGTGTGGATGTACAAGCCGACGTCGTTCTCCTGGTCGACGGTTCCTACAGTATCGGTCTTGCAAACTTCGCTAAAGTTCGAGCTTTCTTGGAAGTCCTGGTCAACACCTTTGACATTGGGTCGGATAAGGTTCAAATCAGCTTGGTCCAGTACAGCAGAGACCCACACACTGAGTTCTACCTGAACACCCACCACGATCTGAGCGCCGTGGTCAAAGCCGTGAGAACGTTCCCCTACCGCGGTGGCTCCACGAACACCGGCAAAGCTATGACGTATGTGAGAGAGAGGATTTTTATTCAAAGTAGAGGCGCTCGTGCGAATGTACCTCGTGTTACGATTCTGATCACCGATGGAAAGTCCTCGGATGCTTTCAAAGACCCGGCGGCTAAGCTTAGGAACACAGATGTAGAGATTTTCGCAGTGGGCGTGAAAGATGCTGTCCGCTCTGAGCTGGAGGCGATTGCTAATTCTCCAGTGGAGACCCATGTGTACACCGTAGATGACTTTGATGCTTTCCAGAGGATTTCCAATGAGCTAACCCAGTCCATCTGTCTCAGAATTGAGCAAGAGCTTCTGAACATCAAGAAGAGAAGTGAGTATCATTAGATTTTTTTCATTAACTGCTGTTAAATTTGTCGGGCTCTCTGTCTGGACTTGCAAAGAACCATATGGTTCGAACTCTGGTTTTGTACCGATCTGTACAGAAGTTCAAAGGGTTAGTTGACCCAAAAATGGAAATTCTGTCATCATTCACTTTCTTTCTTTCTTTCTTTCTTTCTTTCTTTCTTTCTTTCTTTCTTTCTTTCTTTCTTTCTTTCTTTCTTTCTTTCTTTCTGTGGATCACAAAATAACTTATCTAGCAGAATGTCCAAGCTGCTCAATTCCAAACAATAAAAATAGTAAGCAAAGCTGTCAAGCTCCAAGAGTGAACAAACAAGCACCAAAACATAATAGTCGTCTGCTGTATTTCAAGTCTGCTAATATCATAAAATAGTTTGGTGTCGGAAACAGGCCAACTTAAAATCTATTAGGTGCTGCCTGAGCCTGTAGTTGTTCTGTAACCTTTTTTGGCATTAAATTGGGATGTGAACTAAATTCTCATGGGAAACCAGAGGGAAAAGTCTCATATATTTCAATTCTGCTCTCCCTTCTAGATCTGATTGCACCCAGGTCTCTGACCTTCTCAGAGGTGACCTCCAGAAGTTTCCGAGCTTCTTGGGTAACAGATGCCGTGGATGTGCAGTCATATCTGGTGCAATACAAGCCTGATGCTGACACAGAAGTGGGCTACATCTCCGTCTCTGTGCCGGGAGAAACCACTACGGCCGTCTTACATCACCTTACTCCAGTCACAAAGTATGAAGTCAAGGTTTATGCCCAATACCAGAAGGGAGAAAGCTTTCCTCTATCAGACTTTGAGACCACACTAGAAGGTTAGTGACTGTTATATATAAATGTTAGCTTAGCTAATTACTTTTAAAGGAATGTTGTTTTTTATGATTGTCTTTCTTTTGTGCAACACCAAGGTTTTTAAAAAAATATCCTGGCCATTGAACCTGATGATTTTAAGGGCAAACTGTTCATTTAAGAGTCCCAACAAGGACCTTTTTGTGACTTCTATGTACCGATTTGTGCAGAACAAGGATCCGTGAACAACCTGAGGGTGTCCGAGGAGACCACAAGCAGTTTCCGTGTCTCATGGGGGGAGGCTCCCGGTCCAGTAGTGCGGTATAGACTCACGTATGTTCCAGTCCAAGGGGATAGTGGGTTGCTAGAAACAGCAACAGTTGGCCCTGAGACCACCATCGTTCTGCAGCAACTTTACCCAGTTACGACATACCGTGTCTCTGTGGCAGCCGAATTCCCATCAGGTGTTGGACCTCAGATGCAGATTGATGGAACAACCAAAGAAGGTGATTGGAACAACTTAAAGTTTTTACATTCATCTAGGTCACGTGTGCCCACTCATGCTAGCATTTTCATTGGTTGTTTCCCAGGCATTTATAGACCCACAAATTGCTTGAGGGTGTGAATCTCTGGTATTTCAGAAAACTGGTGTAAAGTTTTACAGCGATTGCTTGAGCAGCCAAACACCTTAAGTGAATGGAACATCAAAGTTGATTTTGACAAAAACTCTATGAGACGTTTCCCAGAATTTCTTTCGTTGAGTTAGCGATAAATGTCTGTTTGGTTAGGCAAAACCTCTGGGTTCTTTATCAAGGCTGAGAGTAGTTAGTGTCCAAGCATGAGCCAGCTGTGTCTTAATGGCTGCCTACAGCGATGCAGCTGCAGTCTGTCCAAAGTTATTATCTGCGAAGGACAAATCCCAGGTCATGACTTTTAACTCCTGTGTTAAACTAGAGTTTAATCTCCGCATTGTCTCTGTTCCAGTCAACAGATTAGTTTTTTGCTGCTTGCTAAAGACACGTCTCCTCAACTTGAGGAGAGGTGAGCTGTTACTAAGGCTGGCCACACACTTGAAAATTTTAAGCCAGATTTTGGACCCAATTTGCAACACCCAAAGATCTGGGGAGTTTTTGTCCCAAAAAAATCCTCAGTTTTGTGGTAATAATTTGACCGCTCCCGATTGCATCAGAGCCAGCATGGTCCCAAATCGTAAAATATCAATCATGTTTGATTTTTACAACTCTCTGCTGACTTCTTACCTGCAATAGCCAATGAGAGCGAGCAAGCTTCACCAACCCAACCGGATGTTGCATGCTTCTATAGCAGAAACTATAGCTGAACGAAAGTGGAGTATTGAGAAAGATCACCATCTTCCTCCATTAGTTTTTCTTCTCAAGTCACGTCTCTCACTGTGAAAATGTTATACAATTGACAAGTGTGTGGCCTCGCTCTAGTGTGTGCATTTAGTGGGTCATTTTTGGAGCTTCCCAGTCACCATTTATTTTCATTGTCAATCATTTGTAAATGAAAATATATGGTGGGATCGAACCAGCAACCTACCAGGTACAATTACTTTATCCAAAGAAGCATAAAGGAGCAAACTAGGATTAAAGGCATCTGTAAAATGACATTAGCACTAAGGCTTCTGAGAACCAAAGAATATATCCTATTTCTCCAGAAGAAGAAAAAAGTCCACTCAAACGTGGAGTTGTTGTAATTATATATTGTTTGTGTAAATGCAAAAGGCGCCCAATGAAAGTCCCCGTGAGTGCATTGCAGCATAAGATCTGAGGTTATTTTTGTAATAATTTGAGAAATTACAGCCTTGGAAGGACAAGGGCATTTTTAACATCCTCAGATCCTGTCATAAAGGATAAACAAATAGGTTAAACAGAGTCAAGTGATTATAATGCTCTTTCTTTCCTTCAGCCCAGATAAACAGCTCACAGTTCTTCTGGGGTTTCAGAAGAACGAACGTTAAGCTACAGTAACATGGCTACAGTATACTCTAATGAAATTACCAGAAGCAAAGCTTGCCCAAGACCTTAAATCACTGAATTCCGGTAATCTTATGTCACAGAATCTGCTGTGTCAGATTTGAGGGCCAAAGATTAGAGCCCAGAAAGAGTAAGATTTGAGTGATTGAAAAAAACATCCAAAAATGAAAATTATGTCATCAGGCATGGAGCATGAAAAAGGTATTCTGAGATGTCAAGAGTATTTTTTGTCCATGCACTGAAAACATATTGTGACCGAAAATGAGTAAAGTACCATAAAGGTTGTCCAAATGAATCATGCTCTATATAATTTTAAAGCTATATTATATTATCTGCCATTAGCTATATTCTTCTGTTTCAGTAATGTATACCAGATATGGATCAAATAAAAATGATCAAAAATGGTATCTCTTATCATATGTCTTTGTATTCACCACCATTACTTTGCCTAGCTGATGGTCATAAATGTGGTGGATGAGGGAAAAAAAGTCACATGACTGAAAGAGATGAGCTTCTGAAGACTTGGAATATACTACACAAGTGGTGCTTTTTGTAACTTGTGGAGAGATTTATGGGTTTGGAAGTACAAGAAGTAAATGATGTCAGAATTTTTGGGTGAATGTTTCTTTAAGTGAGATTAAGGGTGTGTAATGAGGGTTTGCATTTGGTTGGCTAGAGATTTGGCCTGGTGCATCATAGTGAAGTTCAAGTTTAGTTCAGGGTTAAATCATGAAATGTGGACCATGTAGGGGTTCGTCCAGCACACAGAAGTCCCTGTTCTCAAAATATGAGCGTAGCATTGTGGCTTGATTATGGACTGACATTGAACATGTCATTGAACATGTGAGATGGTGATTTCAGTTCCTCCATCCATCTATTGAGACTCGGTCGGTGGGAGCTGGGCTAAATGAAGTTCTCAATTGCAAAAAAATTACATAATGCAGGAACTATGCAACTCCATCCCACTCCGGAACAAAGGAGTAGAGCAGTTACCCAGACATCTCTGTTCCTTCCTTTGCGTCCTCGGGAGGATATGCATAAAGGCAGAGCACAAAAGATTTCCGTTCTGTCCCCAATCTGATGCAGGTGTGTATTGACCGGGCTCTGGTCCAGTTTATGACCTAGTGTGTCCATTTCTAGAGCAGAGATACAGTCCCAGATGCTATGTAGATTTTGAGGTAATTCACACTGTCTTAGCTAATCATTTACTTTTTTGTGTCCAGCAATTCTTCACCAGGTTCAATTACTGCAAAAAAAAAAAGATGATTTCCAGCAAATCCAGGAAAAGATGCGAAATGCTACGTGACCGGGGTGTGGGGGTGCTAATACAATGCTATATCAGATAATATGTACAATAAAAATTGTAGAAATAAATAACATTAAAATGTCCAGAAATCAGTACATTGAGTTTAATGTATCGACATGGAACTCATGTGATAGTTTCAATCTTACGTCTACAACTTACAATACATTGTGCATAAACAATCACGTTAGTTTATAAATACGTAGATCCGCATACGATGTCTGTCTTCCCTAATGGTCAGATGGTAGAACTTTTGCTAAGTGTGTCAGAGGTTCGGGGTTCTAATCCGCCTTTGTATAATTTATTTTTCTTTTTTATTCCTCATTGAAAATTAAGATGTTTATTAATGATTGAATATCTAGAGCATGGACATGTTTATGATTTCACCAGAAAGAATAGAGAGTCCCCAACTCTAAAGAACTAAAGAATTGTTATATTTTAAAGCCAGCATGTGAAGGGATTTGCAACCCATTGTGTTCAACAGTGTGACATTTCAATTATCGTAACATAAACGTTTAAAAAGAATTATTTTTCTTCATAATAATGTAAGCTGTGTGCAAAGTGATGGTCTTGACTGAGTCTGTTAAATCCGTGTAAAAGTGTCTGTCTGTGAGATTGCTGGGTAAAAACCTTGAAACTAAAATCAGCTGTTTGGTTTCGCTATCCAACAGTAGATTGAAAAAATTAAACAAAATTTTCCCATATGCATATACAAAGGAGAATCAAGAGACGCGAGTTATCATAATGTAAACGCAAAAGTGCACGCATGTGGAACGCGTTACCTGCCTTGCATTTATTTTGTATTATATTCTCGCTAGACTAGCACCTGGCCAATTGAAGTGAGACTGATTACAGGATATTATACTGTTACACACGGATATTAATTTAAAATAAAGACTTAATCAGCTTTATGCAAACGGGCCAAAAGATGTCTTTGTACTCCAGCACATGGGTATCCTCAGAGGAGGATTGTTCTTCCTGTTTGCCATCTGTCAAGGCGCGTAATGCATTCAAGCTGGTCTCGCTGTCCGGCTCATGAACCCGGAGATGTACGTAAAGAACAGATGAAGGGGACAACCAAAAGCTCTTTCAGCACCTGCACTTTCCCGGTGATTGACACGAGGTTAAACTTCAAAAACACTGCGGAAAATTTACTGCATGTGTATGGCCTGTCTCGGCTTTGGGTTTCGGAGCAGCACGGGATGCTGGATTGGCTTTTTGAATGGAATTGCATCTTTAAATGGATATAAAAAATCATTTGAATTTCAAGGCTCTTTTAAAGACAAAGTCAAATAAAATCCTGCTGTCGGGCTGCAGAAAAACTCATATGAAAATCACATGTTGAGAAAAGATGTTAGAAGTCACATTGTTCAACAAGATGCACTGTTTCCAATTTGTGAAAATTGTGGGGACTTATAATCGTGTCAGGCTAGGATGAGACAGAACAGGAGGGGGTGAAAAGACAAGGATAGAAGGATGAAGAATGACTCGGGATTTGAGAAGGTATCAGACATCTGAGGAGAGCACTTTATGGTGGTTTTGTGGGGATTTGCATTATTTTGGAAACAAAATAAGTTGGCAAGCGTTCGCTTCTCTGCTTCTTCTCTAAAGTCTCAGTATCTTGCAATGATTTAAAACAGTGTATATTTTTCATGTGTACAAGCACAAGAAAACATATATATATTTCAGCTAGTTACTTTTTTATTTACTTTTACCTAATGTACTAAATTAACTAAAACTAAAAAAGTGTATAAAAAATAATTCATACAAATTTCAAAACAAAACTTTAACTAAACTTTTAATGGGAAATACAAAAATAAATAAATAAATAAATTATATATATATACAGTACTGTGCAAAAGTTTTAGATCGGTAAGATTTTTTATGATTTTAAAAGAAGTCTCTTCTGCTCACCAAGGCTGCAATTATTTGATAAAAAATAATAAAAAAACAGTAATATTGTGAAATATTATTACAATTTAAAACAGCTGTTTTCTATGTGAATATACAGTAAAGTGTAATTTATTCCTGTGATCAAAGCTGAATTTTCATCATCATTACTCCAGTCTTCAGTGTCACATGATCCTTCAGAAATCATTCTAATATGATGATTTGATGCTCAAGAAACATTCATTATTATTATCAATGTTGAAAACAGTTGTGTACAATTTTTTTTTCAAAATTCTTTGATGAATAGAAAGTTCAAAAGAACAGCGTTTATTTAAAATAGAATATTTTCTAACATTATAAATGTCTTTACTGTAACTTTTGATCAGTTTAACTCATCCTTGATGAATAAAAGTATTGATTTATTATATTTCTTTCCCCCAAAAATAAAATTTCAATTCTTACTGACCCCAAACTTTTGAAGGGTAGAGTTTAATGTTACAAAAGCTTTAGATTTCAGATCAATGCTGTTCTTTTTTAGTTTCTATTCATCATAGCATCATGAAATAAAAATTTTAAAAACAGTTTTCAACACTGATAATAATCATAAATGTTTCTTGAGCATCAAATCATCATATCAGAATGATTTTTGAAGGATCATGTGACACTGAAGACTGGAGTAATGATGATGAAAATACAGCTTTGATCACAGGAATAAATTACACTTCACTGTATATTCACATAGAAAACCGCTGTTTTAAATTGTAATAATATTTCACAATATTACTGGTTTTTTTTGTATTTTTTATCAAATAATTGCAGCCTTGGTGAGCAGAAGAGACTTCTTTTAAAAACATAAAAAATCTTACCGATCTAAAACTTTTGCACAGTACTGTATATAATACTATTTTAATCATACTAAAATAGCAATGCATAAAAATATATTAAAAATATTCAACGATTCAGAAACAAGCTTTGAATTGTCTGCATTAGTCTATCTTTAGTCTATCTTTACAACACGAAGAATGCTTGGAGATACTGTATGTTACATTAATCTTCCTGAGACACTGTACACATCATAGTTTTAAGTAAAAGAATTTCATTACATGTGATGTCAAATATTTGAAGGAGCCCCCTAAGAGGAGACTGTCCCAAGATGTATATGAAGTTTAGCCGCAATGACAAATTACTTTTTGGACTCTCTGTGTGGTTGGTTTTGCAAGGTGTGTGTGTGTGAGAGCGTGTGTGTTGACGTTATACTTTATTACCAGCTGCTAAGTTTAGTTTCATCTGAATGAATTAGTGCTCATTGCAGCCCTGACACACCTGCACCAGTGACACCAGAGACATCATGAGAAATGGCCCGTCTGCTTCTGGAAATATATCACAGATTATGGCCCAGGGTGATTCTGCTGAAATACAGCTTGGGATGAAATCTTATTCTTGCTTATAAATCTTTTTTTTTCTGTGAGTAAGTAGTCATTTTATCCAAAGAAACTGCACAATTATTACAGTGACAATCCACCATTTAATGCTAAATCAAAATGTGCAGCACTTTGGTCATGAGCTTTATCCACTCAGAAATGCAATATATTAAAGTTCGTTTTTTTTTTTTTTGCCTGCAGAATTGGGTTCACCGAGAGACTTGATAACCAGTGATGTGACCGACTCCAGCTTCATGGCGTCATGGACGGCGGCTCCAGGAAGAGTGAGGCAGTATCGTGTTCGCTGGAGGTCTCTGTTCTCCGGGGAGTCTGGGGAGAAACTGGTGCCTGGAGATGTGACCAGCACACTGTTGGAGAACCTCACCCCTGAAACACGCTACCAGGTGTCTGTGTTCGCATCGTATGACAGCGGGAGCGGAGAACCCCTTGTGGGAGAAGAGACCACTGATGGTATGTTTTAAATGTTATTTTAGTTAGTGGGCCCTATCTTGCACCCGGCGCAAATGACTTTGTACACTGACGCATGTATCATTCCTATTTTGCACCCGCGCAAAGCGGACTTTTCCCTCCACAGACGCATGTCAGCAAACTAGAGAATGAACTTGCGCTCCCTGGGCGGGTCGGCGCAAAAAAAGAGGCGTGTTTCGGCACAAACAATCCCTGGTGCTATTTTGCAGTTTCAGAAAACAATTGCGCCACTGACCAGAAAAAACCTAGTCTAAAGTCAGTGGCGCGTTGCGCATACATTCAGATGCTATTTTAAGCGCGCATGCTTGGTCATAATACAGAGTGTGAACAACGCGCATACACTGTAGATGATTCTCTCATCTACACATATGCATTTTCCTTTTTGCAAATGATACATTATTATAAGGAAAAATATTAAAACACGAGGGAAATCAATGTTGTGTCCATGACGATGGGAAAAATAGGCATAAAGCTTTCATATTTACCCAAATTATTATATGCATGTAGGCCTATAACCGAAGCTAATTTGGGTGGGTTTGTCCCATTCCCAATGTCACTTCTCTTTCTTTTACGGCCCTGACGAGAACATCGATCTCCTCGGCTGTGAACCGATTCTGAAGCGCTCCTGGTAAATGCGCCGTTATAATAGTATTGCGCCATGGAACAAGCGCACCTCGTTCATCATGCTCTTAAAGGGAATGTGATATGACGCTCTGATTGGTTTATTTCACATTACGCCCAAACCACACCTATGAATAATGAAGCTATTTCAGACCAACCCCTTTTAAACTTGCGTCGGGCGCAAGAGGCATTTATCCCGGCGGTAAAACAGCGCCCAAGACCCGCCCACAAAGTTACTTGCGCTTCGCGCTTGATACTTGCGTTTCAGATCGTTAAAATAGGGCCCATATTCTCTAAATCAGGGTTTCCCAAATGGGGATTCGTGAGGGAACTGCAGTATTACAATAAATAAGTAAGTCTGCTCAATTAATCTTTATAAAATACAATTTAAATTGCAATTTGGCTCAGAGCGATTATCGCATTTCAAAAGGCTGCAATTAATTAAGCTCGGCACTGTGTTCAATTTCCCAAAAAATTTTTTCAGCATTTTACCAGATTTGTAACAAGAAGAATTTTTAAACTAGTTGTCAATGAAACAGAGACTTAAATGTTTACCTCCAGTTTCTGCAAAAATAAAAAGTACAGGGTTTAACATTTAACATGAAGAATTTATGAAATACTAGCATTGTAACATTATTTTATCATTTTAATTGTAAAGTACTTCTGTCTTAATGTTTTATAATTAGAATTTATAATAATATTGATAATAATAAAAATTTTTTTAACTCTAATTATAAATTAAGAAGTTTGTTGATGTTGAGGTTTTTCAGATAAACATATTGGTTCAAGAGGACATACTGTAGATGGTTTTCTGAGAAACCATGAAACCTAAAAAGTTTGTTTAATCATTTCATAGTCACTTAAAAAGATTCTCAAATGAGTGTAAAACTCTTTTTGGAAGATTAATAGAACCCAATTATACAATTTGAGATGACTGACTCCTTGAAGGAAGCTGGCTGGAGGTTAGGTTGGGTTGGGTTAGATTAGGGTTTAAATCTAGTGAACATCTTCTCAGAAAGAAAGATGGTTCTTAGTGTAATATAGACCTGACAGGACATGCACTCCTGTGCCTCGGGCTCAACCATTTAAAGGTGCCCTAGAATGTGAAATTGAATTCATTTTGGCATAGTTAAATAACAAGAGTTCAGTACATGGACATGAGTCTCAAACACCATTGTTTTCTCCTTCTTACTTAAATCTCGTTTTTTAAAAACACCCCTGAAAAATAGGTGAATCTCCACATAACACCGACTGTGACACAACAGTCGGGATCATTAATATGTACGACTCCAAAAATCTGCATATGCCAGCCCATGTTCAATGACAGGCGGAACTGCGCAGCCGAAGCATGGCTGTTGCTCAGTGTTTGGATGTACAAATGAACACAAAAGTATTTTTTAGTTCCTTCATCCGAGCCTCTGAAGAAACAATGGGTTAGTTTTATTTTCTCTGGAAATTTCAAAACATTTCACCGACGAGACTGTTTCCTCAACTTGGGCCAAAACAGAGCTGGCCTCGATCGATCGAGCTACCAAGCAACACTTTCTGAATGTGTAATTGTTCAAGTTCAGACAGATAATCTTTCTCTCAAAATCGTTCAATACTGTATTTACACCATCGTGTTTGCATTGGTGAAAGCATTAGAGAGAGTGCAGAAACTGCGTTGAAATGATAAGATCTTTATTCTCGCGATCAACACACTGTCATCTGTTTGCTCAATGCTCATCACGGCAACATTTTATGTGATGGGAATAGATCTAAATACTTTAAAAACATATCACGATTCTTTAATCTCGATAGCTGTAATAGTAAAAACGTATAATATCTGTATTAAAAGTATTCGAGAGAGTTTCACATGTAATACGTAGCTATTTCATATGCAAGCCTGTCAGCCAATCACAGCAGAGGCCGGTTACACACAGCAGACACGCCGCTTGAAACAGAGCGTTTGGGCTCAGACTAGGAAAAATGCCTTTTATTTCTAAATTATGACTATTTTTGATCTAAAAAACATACTAACATTATAAGGGCAACCCAGAAAACATTATACAATAAAAATAAAAACCTTCTAGGGCAACTTTAAAGTGCATCAATCGACAGCCTTTTACTGCCGTCTGTGGTACTCAGTTTGATCGAAGAAAAGGAATGGAAAAGGAAGGAAACTTTTGAATCTTAGCTAGTCGAAAAATGATTGAAAGTTAGCGTGACTTCTTCAAGTTGTGGTTTTGCGCTTGGCACCAAATCTTGGCGAGTACAGCGAGTTTTGAGTTTCTGTGCAGTAGTCACTTGCCTCCGGGTGGAAAAAGTGAGCTGATCGCGGCACGGGTGCAGTGAACATCACCACTGCGGGAAAGAGCAGATTTAAAGGGTTGCATGTGGGAAGGGCAGCCCATAATATGAGCCGTATGTCGACTGGGACACTGGCTGAAGCGTGGATGCGTTTTCTCTCCCCAACTCAAATCATACAAACTTGTGGAAACTTAACACCAGTGTGGGGATTGAAAAAGTCTTGGAAATTGCTTTGCTTTCTTTTGCCTCACTTGTGGTTTCACGTTTACCTCGAACAATCTCTGCTTGTCTGGTTTCATTTAATTTGTCCGTTTTTGATTTATCCAGGCCGTTGGGGAAAGTCTAGTAGAATTTCAGTCAAATGTTCTTGTCTGTTTTGTCTGTTTGTAGCTTCTGCATCTGCCAAGGCTTTAGTGGTGTTTGATGAAACCGAACGAAGCATGCGTGTGACATGGAAAGCCGCTCCAGGCCCAGTGGTCAGCTACAAACTCACTTACGTCTCTCAGGTCAGCGGTAAAGAGATGACGATGAAGATCCCAGCCAACGTCACCACCACCATGCTGAGAAAACTGCAGCCCCTGACCACCTACCTCATCACCGTGCATCCCATTTACAAACGAGGAGAAGGAAAAGCAAGGCAAGGAGTAGGAACCACACGTACGTTGGCCAGCAATTCAAAGCCCATGAGTCACAGATCTGTACAGACACAGGCACACATCACCACTTACACTGGAAAAAAGTGTGCTATTCCTCAGTACAGTACCGGTTTCCAGTACAAGTATCTAAAAATTAAGATACATTTACTTCAGAAATAAAATGATTGAAGTTTAAGTTTAAAACAAGAACAATAATGGCCAATGGGCCAAAACAAGATACCCCTATTGGTAGATATTTTGCCTTGTTTTAACCAAAAGCTCACTTCATTTAGATTTTTTATAAAAACAAGACTTAATATAATTTTGCTTCTCATGTAAATGTATCCTGATTTAAGATTTTTTTCCAGTGTAGGGTTATGATTTGGAACAAAGCCCTACACTTAAATTGTTAAATGAAATGACACTTTTCATTAATGATTCTTTCAAATTGTTCCACATTGTGATCAAACAAGATTTTCACCTCATGAACGATAAAACTGACAAAAAAACACATTGTAAGAGACCAGAATCACAATATTCAGACTTTTGGCTTGGTCCAGTAATCAACCACCCAAGCAACTGCATAGGAAAGTGTTAAAAAAAACACTAAACACCTTAGCAACTGCATAGTAGTTTCCTGATAAAAAAATACCCAGAGCACCTTAGCGTCATTCAAGTCATATACTATTTACTTAGAAACTAGAGAATTTGACTGTATGAAATACAAAGTAAAGTATGCCCATAGTGATTTTTGCAGTATTTTGTAGCCGGATTGTGTTAGCATGTGCTGATATCGCTGCCTTCTCTTCATCCTACAGTGTCACCATATAAAGCCCCAAGAAACCTACAGACCTCTGAACCCACCAAGACCAGTTTCCGTGTGTCCTGGGACCCTGCTCCTGGTGACGTGCGTGGGTACAAAGTCACTTTCCATCCCAGCGGAAGTGATATTGATCTAGGAGAACTTCTTGTTGGACCATACGACAATACGGTTGTTTTAGAGGAACTCAGGTAATGTTTAGCATCAACTTTAGATGCTTTTCTCAATGCAATGATGCTGATCATACTTCTTGTTTTAAGATGGCACATATGGTTTCAGTTTTGTTCTTCTTTCACAGAGCTGGAACTAAATACTCCGTGGCTGTTTTTGGCATGTTTGATGGAGGTGAAAGTATGCCGTTGGCCGGGGAGGAGAAGACCACCCTTTCTGATGCACCTATCAACGAAGAACCTCTTGACGTCTCCGGTATAATCTCAGCTCATCATTATAAGACGTCGTGTTTATAGTATGTTCTTAGCATGCACTTTCTGTTGAAGTGCTTAGGTTAGGCCTCAAGAACTACAAAGAACCCCAGGAAGAACGATTGCAATACGGCATCATGTGAATCAAGCTAATCTATTAAAGCAGAATCGAGTCAATGAGGTTAGATTTATTAGCACAGTACAAATATTATAAATAATATAAACAATGTTATAGTAAATAAGATGATAAATATAAAATGCAAATATGTAACAAAAAAAGAGTAATATTAAGGATAATAAAATGTTAATAATAATAATATTATATTATTATATAATGTAAATATATTCATAAAATACATTATTATTATTATTATTATTATTATATAAAACAAATACATAATACAAAATATGAATAATAATAAAATAAATTATTGAATATTATATATATTAATATTATTCTAAATAGATTCATATTATTACAGTTAACCTTCACCTGTACAAATTATTTTAAATGTACTGACACAAAATCGTGGTAAAAATAAAAAACAAACTATTTTATTTCTGTTATGATGACATGCCACCGAATGTTATCATGTAACTTCTAGATTCTTTAAGAAGTGTCTTTCAATGCTAGATTTAAAATAAATGAATGGGGTTGTTCTGATGAACAAAAGTGTACAAATAGAAATGTTTTCATGGCGAGATCAAGCGTTGTTTTGATGTTGTGGGCTCAAAGCCTTTGGCAGCAACAGTGTCTTAACGTGAAAGACTTTCCAGAGCTGAAGTTGTGCAGCAGTGAGGAGTTAAGCAGCAGATGCAGGGAGGATGATGGGAGTGTGCTGCAGGAGTTTAGTTGTGAAACGACCACAGAAAAGGTCACGTCAGGGCAGTTTTCCACATGTGTCACTGCAAACTAGCCCAAACCAGTGGTCTGGTCAAGAAGGATGTCTAAAAGGTTCAACATATTAACCCTGGTTATGTTCCTTATACTTGTTACACTATTACATGATTTATCAGAAAATTAAACATTCCAAAGGAAAAAAATATTTAGAATATTTCATCAAAATGCAACAAGAAATCACTTTTCTTTTCAACTGAGCTCATCTAGGTCATAGAGAATGTCGGGTGGTGTTAACCTATAGCCTAATATCTGTTTAGTCTTTATTTTAGGATGCTGTTGTTGGCATGGACGAGATTTGTCTGAATGTGTGTCTCTCTCCCATTTTTTAGCACTGTGACACAAGTTCATGGAACAAAATGCTCTGTTTTCAGTTAGGCACTATTTCAGAAGGTCACAGAATAGCACAAGTTTAGGAAAGTTTATGTTTCTTTGCTCTACATCGCTGGTGGATCATACCAGCTTATGGTGGTCATGCAATTTTTTCTTTATTTAATTAATATTTTATGTTATTTTTTAGCCAATTTATTTTTTATTTTATGCATTTTATTTATTTATTTATTTATTTTAAACCAAAATGGTTTACAGGTTGAAACCTCCTGGACCAGCTAGAAACCATGTAAAACTAAGTACAATCAGCTGGTGCCTCACTTTTATATATCTTAATCTTATGAGCATATGTGTGTAAATAATCAATTTCACAAGATATTTTTCACTTGCAGACCATGTGTGATGCTTCCATCTGCTCTAGCCTCAGTGTTGGGGCTCTTCTCACCCTCTATAGGTATCTGGAGCTCCACACGTTCTACAAAGTGGAATGCGCGAAAGAGATGAAGCTCGTATTTTATGCATCACAAAGGGCTACTTCTTTTCTCTGTAGAACAGAAGCAATGACAATTCCAGGAAAACTTCCTCCAGGGCCATGTGCCAAAGGGGATTTGGATACAATGCAAGACTGAAGATTCAAAGGAGAAAAGTCGAAATTGAATGGAAAGAGTCTGTGGCTCCAAGAAATTACAGAGAAATAAAAGTCTTATCTAAAATTGTGATGTTTTGAAGTTATTGCGGTGTAAATGTGCCTTTTTATTTGCTGTGAGCATGTGTACACGTCTCTTCCCCATTTCTCATCACTCTCTTGTTGAACTTTGCCTGCCATCAGCGATTATACAATCACATCTAAGCTCCTCTTGGAGTTTCTCACTGTATAACTCTGGTGTCTTTTACTCGCAGATGCTCAGTGTAAAACCACAGCCAAGGCTGATATCATCCTGCTGGTTGATGGATCCTGGAGTATCGGCCGTTTGAACTTCAAAACCATCCGGGCTTTTATTGGTCGCATGGTGGGCGTCTTTGACATCAGCCCTGACAGGGTTCAAATCGGCAAGTCTGCCTTGCTTCTGTTTACTTCATGTTTTTTAGATATGTTGAAGGTATATTCCTGCATCTGGACTCCAGATGTGAGCTTTATGCAGAGCTCCTTATTGAGTTATTAACAGGAACCTTTACTCTTGCATTCATAATGGCGTGTGCTTCTCTCACAGGTTTGGCTCAGTACAGTGGGGATCCCAAAACTGAGTGGCATTTGAACGCTCACGCAACCCGTCAATCGCTGCAGGATGCTGTGACCAACTTACCCTACAAAGGCGGAAATACAATGACGGGTACAAGTGCTTTATAATTTACAGTCTTGAAGATGCACTCTTATTTGTTTATCTAAATCCCTGAAAACAACATTTAAAGGTGTTGTGTGTCATTTATGCACCTCTTGTGGCAATTGCAAAAAAAATGTATAGTCTGCAATCTGTAAAAATCGCATGAATTTTCTCCATATGGAAATTAATTTTTAAAAGATAACTTATAATAAACATTTAAAGACAGACCTTCTCTGAGCTGCGAAGTTATATGGTTTTGTTGAAGCCATCAGTCTACATTATTTATTTTTAAATATTTTTTTATTAATTGTGTTTTACAGCAGATTTCCTGGTGAAAATTTACATTACCTATGATTCTGCAAAGAAATCTCCTCCAATCAGAAACTAGCAAATTACACCAAAGAACACTTTACCACCTGTCAGTGACATGATAGTCAATCTGCCCAAGCTAACAAACTACTTACATATTTGTATTTATATGGATATTTGGCTTCTTTTAATGCCAAAATTACACACTTCACCTTTAAATCAGTTTCAGAAGTGTTTTGCACGTAGAATATAGACAGTTACGAAATGCATGAATCCACAACAGCCATTTCTCGTAGAGAAATGCAATAGATCTAATAAAATAAGGTGACCGTTCACCATTGACTGTTACGAAACCAACATGCAACTTAATGTGTTTCCAAAGGTATGGCCTTGAACTACATCCTCCAGAACAACTTCAAGGCAAATGTCGGTATGAGACCCGATTCTCGTAAGATTGGTGTCCTTATTACCGATGGTAAATCTCAGGACGAGATCGTATTTAATTCTCAGAAGCTGCGTGACTCTGGCATTGAGCTCTATGCCATCGGTAAGCTCTTCTCTTCTTGACATTGCTGACATACTATCTATTCAGTCACAATGGACTATAAGAGTTTGCATGGCAGTGATAGATACTCTACCCAGAACTCTCCTGTGTCCAAACATCTCACAGCTTTTTATTTGGCAAGACTGCAGCTTGATCAATGTCTCGTTGACCCAGCTGAAGTAATTGAGATATTTCAATAATGATCTGCTCTTGCCTTCTAGGTGTGAAGAATGCTGATGAAAATGAGTTGCGATCCATTGCTACCGACCCTGATGACATTCACATGTACAATGTCAACGACTTCTCCTTCCTGTTGGACATTGTGGACGACCTCACTGTTAACCTCTGTAACAGTGTTAAAGGCCCAGGTACAGTCAGTCACACACTTGACTAGTGTTTGTTTTGACTGAAAATCAATCTGTGAATCTAAACAAATCTATCCTGGTTCTGTTCTGAAGACTAGAAATAAAAACTCCCTAAGCACCCAAAGTTTGGCTCGGCTAAAACTGCTTGAACTTGTGCCATCCATTTTTGATTTGCACTCTTGTTTTCCCAGACGGTTCTTTGTTTTTTTTTTACTAATAATCTTGCTGAAAAGACTGAGAGGGAAAACTGTAGGTTGCTCTCCGATCCTCCTTGGGGGATAGCAGTGATTTACAGAACCATGAAACTTGTGATATATAACCCATTTAACCTTTTGCAAGAAGCTAATAGGCCTGAGAAAGATTTATAGTCTAAGTGTAAACCTGTTTGAGAGCTGTTTGACACCACAGCTCACATTTTTCCATTGCTTTCAATGAACCAGGCGGCGGCCCAGGGACACCCACTGACCTTGTGACTTCCGAGGTCACACACTATTCTTTCCGTGCGACCTGGATGCCACCTGACGAGCCAGTGGAGAAGTTTCGCATCGAGTACGTCCCTGCCGCTGGAGGAAATACTGAAGTGGTGAGCATTAAAAACACATATATTGTGTTCAATGCATGCCTGGTAGATACTTCACAGACTTTAATCTTCTGAAAGTAATTGCACTTTCTTTTATTAGCCTACATTCTCTTGCATCTTGTGCAAAACTTGATACTGTAGCTTCGTTCCAAAATCGAGTGAGCTGCCTTATAATGCAACCTCCTAACCATCACTGAACTTCAAAAACCTCTTATTTGAAACTCTCTAAATAGGCAGCAACACAAAAAGACTCACATGTTGCTAAGTTAAAGGGATAGTTCACCCAAAATTTTTTATTTTGTCATCAACTACTCACCCTCATGTTGTTCCAAACCTGTATTTCTTCTGTTGAACACAAAATAAGATATCTTGAAGAATGTCGGTAACCAGAGTTGACGGTAGCCATGACTATGGAAGTCAATGATAGCCGATTACTAACATTCTTCAAAATATCTTCTCTTATGTTCGACAGAAGAAAGAAATTGTTACAGGTTTGCAACAAACATGAGGATGAGTAAATGCAGAATTTACATTCTTGGGTGAACTATACCTTTAATGTCACAGCACTAATATATAACACAAATATTTTAATGAATTTTTAAAATTAGTTTTATGTTTTAACTATAGTTTTTTGAATTGAAAATCTGCATTTCAATCAGTTCTATACTAAGCTTGTTGAAATAAATTCTGGTATTTCGTTTTCACAACGCTGCCTTAAAAATGTGCCCTTGAGGTTAGTCTAACTTTCCTACTTACGTTTTTGAGCATCTTTTGCATTGGGAGTATATCTTTGATTCTGTCTAGGTAAGACTAACTTATGGAACCGAATTTATATGTTCCTATCATTTATTTATTATGGTGCCCATTGCGTGCTTGCTATAAAAGTCGAGTTTGATGAAGAGCAACATTCACATTTAATTTCCATATCTCTACATACCTCTTTGTGTAACCTTAATGACTTCAATAAAACAGGACAACTTTCATATAACATTAATTCAAAGCTATGCATCTTGTCATATTTTATTTTTCCATATACACTGTGTGCATTTGGGATGATCTATATGGCTTTAAAGTATCATGTATTAGTATGGGCTGAACTAGATCCCATAAATCTCATGTTCATGTTCGCGTGCAGAATTCCGACCTCTAAGAACCTGCAACTTAAGAGAGATGATTTCAAATGGCCACATGCCTCCCGTTCCACCCCTCCATCTTGTGTAATACCCTTCTCAGCAGAAGGTCACCTCTCCCTGATGATGTTTTTCAGATGTTCGCTGATGGTGAAGAAAACACAGTTGTCCTGGTCAACTTGACCCCCATGACCGAGTATGTTATCAATGTCTACAGTGTGATTGGTGAGGAGAGCAGCGAGCCTTTGAAAGGAACCGAAACCACATGTAAGTTGAGCTGATCGAAACCTCTCCTTCTGTTAATGCGAATCACACTAATTCTCCGGTAACGCTTTATTTTGATGGTCCCTTTTGAACATTCTGTTGACTATAAGTAACTTTGCAACTATATGTCAATTAACTCTCATTAGAGTATAGTAGACTGTCTGCTTAATATCTGCTAACTCTTTATTGTGATACTCCTCCAACAGACACTCTACTGACTACAAGTAACTTTTCAACTACATGTCAACTTAATCTAACCCTAACCCTACCAGTCTACTAATACTCTACTAAAACTCTAATGAGAGTTAGTAGACGTGTAGGTGCAATGCTACTTATAGACAACCGAATGTGTTAAAGGGACCATCAAAATAAAGTGAAACCAACTCTCCTACTGTCTGATAAAACTCACTACATAAACCATATCTTTATCTCAACCACTGGAAACAGCTGTTTCCCTGCACACTGCTGCTATTTTCACAACCTTGTCTGCATAAGGCAGATACTTTCCAGTGGAAAATTGAATGTGATACTCTAGCCACCTAGCAACCATCCAGAATACCTTAGCAACACCCTAGCATCATGATTTGCATGAGCAAACACCACTTACATTTTCTTATGTAAATCTTGTAAGTAAATCCTGTTCTATTTATAACTGTAATTTCCCACGTTTTCCACCAATTTTGTAATGGCCGGCAATGCCTTATCCACAAAAATACATGCAAAAATGTGTCCTGAACAAAAGATTCTTTAAATTAAAGAACATTCGATGTGTTGGGAGTGCACTAATGGTGGCTGAAAATGTGTCTACAGTAGGTAGGTAGTTCAGTTTTGTTTGGAGCAGAGCCATTATGAAACCTCAAAGAAATACTGCAGCTCCTATATAACACAATTTTAATGCTGGTTTCCACATCACAAATATAAAGCAGCTGTGAAATCTGTGAAGTGGCCGCTTGTCAACAGCTTAGTTTTGGTCTTATAGATGGACAAAGCAATCTTGAATGATTTTTTACAGATTTAAAGTAAACAGAACATTTTAATTGGCTATTCTCGCTTTATAGTTTGCTTAAGTCTTTTTAAACATTTCTCACTATAATGTTTATGATCAACATTACGAGACCTTATCCCATTGTAAAGAGAGGCTTATCGTTTTGTCATGAGCCACTTGGATGCAATAATCTGCCGTGGTCATTGTGGCTTTAGCTTTATGGTCATTTAATATGACCAAAACATGAATGTTAATGAGAAATCACAACTTTTTATTGTTCTTTTTCATCCTTATAAAGCTGTTTTAAATGTGCTTCAAAGATACATTAGATCATTTGAATCTTTTTTCACAGTGCCTCTACCTGCTGTTACCAGCATGACCGTGTACGACGAGGCCCGGACGTCCATGCGGGTCAGATGGGAGTTAGTTGACGGGGCTAGCGGGTACTTACTGAACTACAACACCATCAACGCCAGTGTGCCCTCTGGAAAATTGGAGGTGAGCGCCTGTCACACTGACGCCTTCCAGAGCAACCTCCAGACGATCTCTCAAAATTTCCACCTCTGCTTTATTAGACCTCAAGGCAGAGTAAACCCACTTCTGCCAGCGGCGCCTTTAGCATAGCCAGATGGTCAAAGCAAGGAGAAACTGTTTTACACTGCGGCTCAGCTCTATAGGAAAGATAAATCACAAATGAGATCAACGTGAAACCATTTTAATTACATGTTCTGCTGATATTTTAGTATTATTTATATAGAATTATATTTATTAAAATATTGAATTAGCTTTTAGGTTTAGATTTTCATTTGAATTTTGGGTAACACTTTATTTCGATAGTCCACTTTAGACATTCTACTAACTATAAGTGACTTTTCAACTACATGTCAACTAACTGTCATTAGAGTATTAATAGACTGTCAGCTTAATATCTGCTGACACTTTATTGTATTGGTCCCCCAACAGACATTCAACTGACTATAAGTAACTTGGCGACTACAAGTCAACTTATTCTCCTAACCCGAACCCTAACACCTAACCATAACCTAACAGTCTACTGATAGTCTACTATAATATACTAATACTCAGAGTTAGTTGACATGTAGTTGAAAAGGTACTTATAATTAGTAGAACGTCTAAAGTGACTTTCGAAATAAAGTGTAACTGAATTTTGATGTAAGTTTTAGTAATATTATATGCTTTGTCATTTTTATTAGTTTATAAAAATATTTCTAATTAGCTCAAAATAATTTTTGTTTCAGTTTTTAGTAATTTTAGTACTTCAACTTAAATTTGTTTTATTTCAGTGAGTTGCTAAGGCAACATTTCTAGTTTTCACATTTTTCTAATTTTCTAACACTTCTAATTTATTACTTCCTAGTATTTTATTTTATTTAATATTTTATTTTTCATTTAACAAAAACAAGTTTCGATTCTTTTAATTTTAATTTTAGTTAAATAATTTTAACTAACATAAAATTTAGTTGACATAAAGGATATTCAGCTAGGTTTTATCAATCGGAAAAAGTAATCTCCAAGTTACAAAGATACAGAAGTCTGCTATCAATTTTAACTCAAGCATTTCTCATCAAATTCCTTTGTGGCCAAATTATTTAATCCGCTATCCACATTCATTTTATAGCTCTATACTCTCATTGTATCTATGTCAACTTTTATTTATTTCAAAAGACATCTGAGACTAAGTTGATAATTAAATTAGGCTTAGTCAGAAAACTCCATTTAGTCTCCTGAGCAATAAAATCATCCTCTATGGGGTCTACAAACTTCAGACTCGCCCAAAACACAAGCTTTTGGCAAAAAGGAGATAATGCTGCCTGTCCTGGATCTATTTCATCCCTGAAGTCATGTACATAATAGTGCATAATATAGTTTGGAAAAGTCTCAACCATCATCACAGGAGATTTAGTCTGGAGAAGACATACCTTAACCGGGAGTGTGTTTATGCCAGGTGTTCCTCATAACAAGTCTTGTCTCGCTGGGCCGTTGCTTTGCTAATGTCCATCCCTCTCTCCTGCAGATGCGAGTTGGTGCAGATGTGAATGATGTCCAGTTATTGCAGCTGCTTCCGAACACGGCGTACTCGATCTCCCTGTTCGCTCTACACGGAGCGACGGCCAGCGAAGCCCTCATCGACAGAGGAGTCACTCGTACGTCTCTCCTCAGATGGTTCCGATCGGTTCTTGCCAATATTTATTGTATGTTTTTATTAATGTCGACTTATATCTATCTGTCTGTCTTCTAGTGCCTCTGCCTCCATCGGGTGAGTTGAGAATCTCAGAAGTGACTCACAGCTCCATGCGTCTAATCTGGGATGCAGCTCCTGGAAACGTCAGGAAGTACATCATCACCTACAAGCGAGAGGATGGAGAGCAGAAAGAGGTGATCAAAATCTGTAATTCACACAGCATTTAAGTTTAGTCATTAGTGATAAAAAATTACACATATCAAAGTTTGTAGTTTGGGACCCATTTTTAGAACCATTTCCAATAAATAAAAAAAATAGAAAGACGCCAGTTCTGAAAAATAATGATGTTTGATTTCAGTTAATGGAAGGTAGGACTAAACTAATTAATGGAAATTGTAGTTACATTTCCTATCCTTAATCATTTGTAATCCTTGCAGCTTGAAAGAAGAGATTTTAATTGCAGTTTAATGGACTGTCTTGTTCTATGATTGATAGGCTTAAATTGGGAAATAGACCTGAGCTATGCAGGGAAAGTGAGATAGATAAAGAGAAACTTCAGCTTTTTGGTCAGAGTTTATTGTAGAAGAGAATCTTCCATAGAAAGTGTTCATTAGCTAGGACTTCCTGCATTTTGAAAGCCCCTATATTAATCTCTCTAAAGTATTCCCAAACGGATCCTAGTCATATGGTAGGACAAAATCTGGGGGTTTACGCTGAGGACATTGGCTCCCCGCTTGCTCTCCTGTCTCTCTGTAATGATGCCTTTATGGATATTTCCAAAGTACTGCTGTTTTTACCAAAAGGAGACTTTTATCTTTGAAGATCTACTGAGATGAACCAGTGGAACTATGTGAGGAGAGACAAAAGGTCATGTCCAAGCAGACTTGTTGATAGGATGCAGACTGTCTTGTTTATCTTTTCTTGGACGTTCTCTGGAATGAGGTTAAGATGACCCGTTTCACTAAGCCGAACTCTGGATCCATCTTTGGATCCATACAAGGCAAAACATCACTATTGCTATTTATCATACTTACATACTAGGGTTTGAGTATGACGTGGATGATTCGTCAAATGATGTGACTGGTTTAGGAAAGGTATGTTGTTAGGTTACAAAATGACTTATGATTTTTGCCTGGTGTGCAACAAAAGGAAAGAGGGATCAGAGTTATATCCCAAGATCTGTTTGCATCAACGCCGTTATGTTAAGAAAACCCTACGTTTTAAAGCCTAAGCACCTAACAAAAGCCTAGTGTGAAGTCAGTGAGTTCATCAACAATGATTCAGGACCAATACTGTATAATGCAATTTAATGGGAAAAAATGTGAGTTGCGCACCAGGATTTTGAGCAGTTGGTGTCTTGCACAGGCAAGCATTGTCCTCAGAAAATCTAGTTTGGTAGTGTTAAAAAAAAAAACAGTAAAACACTCAGTTTTCATTCTGTTGCACCAACGCAGATTTCAGTCCATGTGTAACGAATGGAGCCAAGGCGAGTTGGTCTGTCAAAAGCATCTGTTATTTCTTTTCCCTTGACGTGTGTTAATGTTAACGCTCACGTTGGTGTTTGACAGGTTGAGGTCAACGGTGACATCACCACCCTGGTTCTCACCAACCTCCGCTCTCAGACGGAGTACGATGTTGATGTTACTCCCGTGTACGACGAGGGTCCAGGAAATCCCATGCTTGGCAATGCAATAACTGGTGAGCTTATAATCTTCACTGATTCTCCAAGATGACTCGTTTGACGGATGATGTTGGTTTGGCATCAGCACTTACTTCACGGCTGCTGGATTTTGTTTGTTACATTGGTGTTGAACTATGTGACTTACTGGCTAAAAGACCTGCGATTTCAGCAGGTCTTTCATGCTCCCCGTCTAGATAATGACTACCATGTGTGACGCCACCCTTACCCAAGCCATGTGTATGTGTTCATGGCTTTATTTTATCAGTCCCAAGGGTGGTATTCTTCATCAGTCTCAGCCCATCTGCAAGTCTGTAGTTTTCTTGCTGACACACTACCCGCTTCCCTTTACACAGGAACACGTTTGCTTGTCAGATCTGATGTTTCAGAGTCCATGTGTTCGCACCAGTTTCTATGTCACATACTTTCTCTGTTGACATTCAGATGTGGTTCCTGCACCCAAGAACTTGAGGTTTTCTGAGGTGGGCCAGACTTCTTTCAAGGCCACATGGGAGCATGGAGCTCCAGACGTCGCTCTGTACCGCATCGGCTGGACCAAGAAGGGCGAGAACAACTTCAAATATGTATGTTTGCCAGCTTGTTATTTGTATCAACATTTATATTTATTCAAAAGAAAAGAAACATTCTCAGTATAAAGAACATTTTAATAATCTAAAGAACATTTTTCACTCTAAAGAACCTTTTGTGGAATGAAAAGGTTCCATGGAATGTTAAAGGTTCTTGGAACCATAAATGCTAATACAGCACCTTTATTTTTAAGAGTGTACCTTTGATCTAAAGCAACATCATTTCATTTTTATTATAAATTTAATGAACTCTCTCAAATAGCATGTGAGGCTCACTAGAATTGATCTTTTATAGGATATCCTGAGTCGTGAGGAGACGAGCCAAGTTCTGACAGAATTAGACCCTGATACGATGTATGACGTCACCGTTACAGCCATCTACCCCGATGAGTCGGAGAGCGAGGATCTGATGGGGAGCCAGCGCACATGTGAGACTAACACACACATGTGGGACAAAAATAGGCACACACAACCCCCCCCACGGAGAGACGCCCCCTGCAATAATAATGTGTCAAATACACTACCATTCAAACGGTTGGGGTCAGTAAGGTTATTCCCTTTTTTTAAAAAGAAATGAATACTATAAAAAGCAAGGATATTAAAGACATTTTATAATGTTACAAAATATTTCTGTTTCAAATAAATGCTGTTCTTTTGAACTTTCTATTCATCAAAGAATCCTAAAAAAAAGTATCACTGTCTCCACAAAAATATGAAGCAGCAGCAAATCAACATATTAGAATGATTTGTGAAGGATCATGTGACACTGAAGACTGGAGTAATGATGCTGAAAAAATAAATAACATTTTACAATATATTCAAATAGAAAACAATAATTTTAAATTGTAATAATATTTCACAAAATGACTGTTTTATTGTATTTTGATCAAATAAAAGCAGTCTTGGTGAGCATAAGATACCTGTTTATAAAATATTTTAAAAGTTTTACTGACCCCAAACGTTTGAACAGTACTGTAAATTTTATAAACGTTAACAAACCTTGTATTCACTTGAATTTAGACTATTGTATAATAACCGTATTTTACCCATGTCCCATTTGTCACATATCTCAAGACTCAGAGCCAACACATTAACAGCTGTTGACGTTACAATAAAATAACATGTTGTTTATCTTTTTCTAGTGTCAAAGCTCGTTATAACACCCGGTATGTTGTTCCCAATAAGAGGAAATGTAATTGTGAATGTAAATGCTAATGAGGATGATGAACCTTTTAATGAAAAAGGAAGATGACAAACTGCATGTGCATTCATCAGAAACTCATCCACCATCATTTGTCCATCATCATTGCCATTTCATCACTATAATTTTTTCATCATTGTCATCTGTCATCAGCCATAAACGCGCATGCACAACTTGCCCGACTGCATTGTTTTTGTTGCAAATGATCATTTCTCCATCCCAAACATCCATGCACCTCCTCCATCCGCCTTTCAGGATTGACTCATGATGAAGTAACCAGCATAATGAGAAGGGTTGGGAATCAATAACAATAAGAATCAGAATTTAACAAAACAAAAATAATAGAATTTAAGTATTTTCATGATCTTTGTTTCTATTCGTGAAGGAATTGATTCGTTTTAATGAAGCAGTTAAAAATCGACCTGAGTGAATCAATTGAATGATTCGCCATATTTGTCAGAGTGATTGTTGAGTGACTAGGTTAGCTGACTGGTTCTTCATAAGATAGTTAAAAACAAAAATTGTGAGTTTTTTTTTTGCAATAAACTATAAATAATGTGTTTTAAAATAACATAAACATTAGAATAAATTGCCAAAATCCTACTGTTTTTGTTTATTTTACAATTCGGAACAGTTTTTCAAAAACTCTAATCAGAGCCAGAATTGATAAATTTCTCATGATTCCCATCCCTTATAGTTTTATCTACCGTTTCACAAGATAGATTTTGCTGATTGACCTTTCTATCTGCTCCCAGTGCCCACTGGACCACCACAAAACCTCCAGGTCTTCAACGCCACCACTACAACACTAACGGTGAAATGGGACCACGCGCCAGGCCCCGTCCAGAACTACAAAGTCACCTACCAGACCGTTGCGGGTGGAAAACCGCTGTCTGTAAGTTCAGCTGTCCCCATTCAACCTCCGTTGAGATGTTTTGAAGCAGGGCATAGGCCATCTTTTACTTATGATGATGAGTGGCAGAATCCATTTGATGTTCAAGGCCCTTGTGTTAATCATTACAGCAAGCTGCCCGCTTAAAGCCAAATAGGAACGTCGTGACAGAAAGTCATTACCAACAGACTGATCTGATGCAAACCATCACAACATGTCTGTTATGTAGCCCTCAGTTACCATCAGGATACAAAACAATTACTGTTATATAGGTCATGTCAAGACACTTGAGATTAGCAGTCTAGAGAACATGTATTGTTTGTTTGAGGGACTCTTTGGCTAACAATATTAAAACTGAACAATGGCGCTTTCACAAGTTTATTTATTAATGCAGCATGCTGGTCACAACAAAAACTGGTATAAAACTGTTAAGTCATGCGATTTATTCATGCTAGTGCGTAATATTTTCTTGCATTTTATTCCACTGCAAATATAAAATCTTTAAAATCATCAAAAAGTAATATCTTCAGCTGCTGAAGACACCTTGCCCATTGGTTAATGTACTTACATATTACATTTACGCATTTAAAAAATGCTTTTATCCAAAGCAACTTGCAAAAGAGGAACAAAAGCGTTTTTTTAAAGAGCCAACAATATTCGCAATGTATAATGCCAGGTTTATTAGACAACTACATTAGGAAGCAAGCTAGAGAAGAGAAATGAAGAGTGTTTTTTTTTTGTGAGTGTGTGTGTTTGTGTGTGAAAGGAAGTTAACTAGCTACTTAGGCACTATTTTAGGGTAATTTAAAAAAAATTTCCCCATTAATTAATAGGAAATACTTGACATTATGAGAGCAAAATGGGCCATTTCTTTTTGAAGACATGTTCTCATTGAACACCAAATCAAGTCTTTCTGTTGACATCTTTTTCAATCAGGTTCAAGTTGGTGGAAAAAAGAACAGTGTCATTCTTCAGAAGCTGACCCATGACACCCCTTATTCCATTACCGTGGCTGCCGTCTATCGCACTGGAGAAAGTAAAGATATTTCCGGCCAAGGAAAAACAAGTAAGTGGCTCCAAGAAAATCCTTTCAATGTCCTGAAGTATTTTATGACTCCATCCGTGGAGCAAAAACAATGATAAACTCATTAAGGGAGGATGCATTCCATAAATCATCTTGGTTTTCACTCACATCTGGAGCTTTGTCTGACGTAGAGGCTGATCAAGATGTTATGCAATCAAAATTAGATGGCTTTATGTAATGCTGTGTGTGGTGTTCCTGTAGAGCCCTTAGGAGGAGTGAGAAACCTGCAGGTTTTGAACCCCACCATGACCACGCTGAACGTTCGCTGGGAGCCAGCAGAAGGAAAGGTGAAGGAGTATAAGGTCGTCTACGCACCTGCAGCTGGTGGAGCCGAAAGCATGGTAGGACTGGTAGGACTTCTAGAATCAACTAAAAAATAAACTCAAATTTGATGTTTAGATTAATCATAAATATTGATTCGCAGATCTCAAGGGGAAGTGATTTGCAATGTTTCTATGACTTATACTGTATGTGCTATTATGGAAACAGGAGCAGGTTTCAGGAACCACTACCACCACAGTTCTGAGAGGCCTTCAGTCGGACACGCTTTACACTGTGAGCTTAATTCCTGTTTACGCAGAGGGAGATGGCCAGAGAATGTCAGAGAATGGAAAGACAAGTGAGTTTCTCTTTGAAACATCAGTGTCTTACTATCAATATCTTGCTTTTACTGATAAAGAATGAAAAAAGGTGACTAAACGGCTCCCTCAGATATTTTTGTCTGATTCTTTTGCCCGTAGAAAGTATTATAAACTTATGTTCAACTATACAGCTAACAAAGGTTCTTATGTGCAACTATACAGCTAACAAACTACCAATAATTAGTTCTTTGTTAACCTCAATGTGCTGTAAATAGCCATTGAAGAGCCTTTATTTTTAGGAGTGAGCATGCATATTGCACCATTTTGTGTTTTATAATTGTTTGAGAACATGACAGAAAATCCAGTTTGGAAGCGCAATCTGGATTATGCTTTATATTCCTGATGCCAAAACAGTAAAATGGAAATCTTCTTTGCAGGGGCTCTGGGTGGTGTGAAGAACTTGAGGGTCACCGACCCAACCATGACCTCTTTGAACGTCAAATGGGACCCCGCAGACGGGGCTGTGCGCCAGTACAAGATCTTCTTCGTTCCTGCAGCTGGAGGAACTGAGGCAATGGTGGGGCTCTGTCTCTCACAGCTATTATCAGATTGAAAAAAATATATTTTGCATTATATGCATTATAAATGTATTTTAGAAGTATATTTTTCCATTTAATTATTATGAAAATGTCTCAAAGCAACAAAATTTGAAATTTCCATACAAACCCTACCATGATGTATACTTAAAATTCTACATTACAAATGTGTTTTTAGAAGTTAAAGGTTGTATCAGTGATTTCAGGCCCAAAAATAAATGTCTAATCTTTCCTAACGATCCGCTAGCTGCCCGCCCCATAAGCAGACTGTCAAAAAAACGCGTCTCTGTAGGCAGCCTAGGCTCTGAAATCTGCACACAATAACAAATGGGTACACCACCACTCAAAACCAAAATAAACAGTGTTCCAACCAATCACAGACAGGGGCGTTAGAAAAAATGTGACATTTATTTTTGGGCCTGAAATCACTGATACAACCTTTAACTGAAGTCCATTTTCCCTTGTTGTAAATAGGAACAAATACCTGGAGCCCAAACAACCATATTTCTTCGAAACCTGAAGCCGGATACTCCATACACTGTGTCCGTGGTTCCAGTGTATCCCGCTACAGAGGGCAGACGCCAGTCTGAGAATGGAAAGACATGTGTGTATCAACTTTGTAGCTTATTTATCTATGGACAAACATGATATCTCTGTTTCAAAACTTAATGAGCTGACTACAATTTTTTTAAAGCATTTTATTTACAGTTTTTTTTATCCAAACAGGTGCCTATGATGTCTTAAAATGCTAAAACAAAAGTGTTGTCAGCTTATTAGTTATCAATGTAAATAGTTTAGTACAATAGTACAATTCAAATGTCTATTTGTAACCTCATATGTGACCCTGGACCACAAAAGCAGTCTTATGTGTTCATTTTTTAGCTGAATAAATAATCTTTCCATTGATGTATTGTAGGTTTGTTAGGATAGGACAATATTTGGCTGAGATACAACTATTTGAAATCAGGAATCTGAGGGTTAAAAAAAATCGAAATATTGAGAAAATCTCCTTTAATGACTCCTTTCCATTTCTGATTGTGATTGTGCTGCATCCACTTACAAAAATTTATTTTTTAAATATTTAAGGTAAGAAATTTACTAAATATCTTCATGGATCATGATCTTTACTTAATATCCTAATGATTTTTGGCATAAAAGAAAAATCGATAATTTTGACCCATACAGTGTTTTGTTGGCCATTGCCACAAACATACCCGTGCGACTTAAGACTGGTTTTGTGATCCGGGGTCACATATGTGTGTGTACTATGTGCAACTCAGCCAAAAGCAAGGCAGCTCGATAGCTTTTGGAACAGCGCTGTTTCAAAGCATATTTGGCAAATTATTGTCTATCTCACTCTAGTACCTCTTGGAGGTGTTCGAAATCTCCGTCTCATTGATCCCACCTTCACAACACTCACTGCCACATGGGAAGCTGCTGATGGGAATGTGCAGGGCTACAAAGTGGTATACGTGCCCACTAATGGAGGAACTGAGCTCGTGGTAGGAATAACGTATTTTTTCTACAGTGTTGATGTCATAAGTGGAAATCTCTCTAAAATCTAATGACATGGCTTGCAGACAGACGTATATAGACATTATCTTCCCTTGAGGAACAAAGATGAGAGAGTGGTGCAATGTAACTCTAATTGAAGTCTCATTATGCTAAAAAAAAAAAACTGCTGGGAAAGTTTACAACTGGGAGCACCAATGTTTAGATGGAGCTGGAGTAAACTGTGAAACGGATTTGTTTGGCAAGCTACAAAGAGACTGTTAAGTTTTCTTTTAGTTTAGAAGTTTAATTTTCTATATCTGTTTAGATGGATAGACTTTGTGCAACCAATTGTCATGAAAACAAACAGAGGTTCCTTCGTTGGAATTGGTTTGAAGAAGTTGATACAGTGTACTGAGCTCTAGTTTCTATTTTCTTTCAGGAACAAGTGTCTGAGAGCACCACAACACTAGTGTTGAATAAACTCATGCCAAACACAATGTACACCGTGACTGTTTTGCCAGTGTATGCTGAAGGAGATGGACCTCAACTCTCAGAGAAGGAAAGGACTAGTAAGTGACTCCAAAATGACATCAGTCATGCTAAGAAATCATATATGAATATCTGAAGAGTGCATGCAAACAATGTCAATGTTGAGTCTGTTGTTGTCTCCTTAGAACCTTTGGGCAGCGTGAGAAACCTGCAGGTTACGGATCCAACTATCAGCACCTTGAACGTACGCTGGGAGCCCGCAGAAGGCAGTGTGCGGGAATACATTGTCATTTATGTTCCTGCCGGTAGCGAAAATCAAGAAGTGGTGAGAGTGATTTCCATAGATGTTTCAGAAATCAGGAAAACAAAAAAGAGAATTTAACTCTGTAGTTCAATCAATCAATCAATCAATCAATCAAACTACTGTATCAGTAGTTTCACACTGATTCACTCTTACCCTGTACATTGACATTTTGGTCTTTGGGCTTTAATTTAGAAAAAAATCTTCTTGTAAACTTGTTATATATAAATTATGCATTATTGTAAATGATTGCCCAATAAACAATAATAAACCTGTAAAGCATTTTCAAGCCCTACAATCAATACTGATGTATCCATTGAAGAGTTGCTAACAGGTCTGCTGCAAACCTTGAACAGTATTTTGTTTCTTGATTCCTTTAATTTTGCTTGGGCAGGATCAAGTGTCTGGAACAACCACCTCAACTGTTCTGAAGAACTTGGAGCCTGACACGACCTACACAGTGACTCTGGTGCCTGTATATCACGAAATGGAGGGCAAACCTCTTTCAGAAAATGGAAGAACGAGTGAGTTCATGATGAAGATATAGTGTCTTGCATCTTTGGATAATCTTGTCCACCAAATTGATTTTGTTTTAAAAGTTGCCAGCCACCGCTAGCGTTTTTGATCATTTTCACGGCCCCCAAAATATTTCGTTATATGAATATCTGAACATGCCATATTATGAAAAGAATAAACAAACCCTCTGCTTTAAAAAACCCAAATGGTTTTATTCTAGCTTCATGCATTCTTTTTTTTAATCGACACTTGAATATGGGTAACTTTCATTAAAAAAAGCTAAATGTTAAGCAAAAAGTTGAAATAAAATCACGTTTTTGTCAAAGACTACATCTGGATCGGATTCAGAATGATGATCAAAACACAGATGGAGTAGATCGAGTCCATCAACACCCCTAATGCTTGCACAGTCCTGTAGCTCGTCCTGGGTCGAAATTTCATTCAGCGTTATTTTACATATGCATATGATTACATATGAGATTGCTTGTTTCTGCATCCTCTTCGCATGTGCTTTGATCAGTAGATTCAGTACTCTTTCAGTAGATGTGTCATAGCGTATAACAGTGAAAACATGGAAACACTGAAAATTCTGTGTTTTGCGGGAAAGCGTTTTCTCACAAATAACAGAAAATTCTGTGTTTGCTGGGGAAAGAGTTAACAATGACTGAAGTATTAAAGTTCATGTATTACTGCTTTTCAGAACCACTGGGTGGAGTTCGCAACCTTCAAGTTACCGATCCCACCAGCAGCACCCTAAACGTGCGATGGGAGCATGCTGCAGGAAACCCTCGAAATTACAAGGTTTTCTATGTCCCGCAGCCTGGAGACGCTGAGAAGATGGTAGGATATGATTGATTAATTTCTAATGGTTTATATAAAGGACCTTCCACATTATAAAACCTAATCTCTTGTGTTTTGTGATCAGGAAATAGTTTCCGGTGGCACGACAAGCACCGTCCTGCGTAATCTCGATGCTAACACGCTGTACAAGGTCACATTGTTGCCTATGTATGAAAATGACGTGGAAGGAAAGCGTCAGTCAGAAAATGGAAAGACAAGTGAGTCCAGATGTTCGTAACTTGCAATTTTGAGATGAAGAACTCATCTATCTGTATAAGGGATCCCGGATTATTGTCTTGTGAGAGTTCATCAAGTCTGTTTTATTAACGCAGAACCTTTGGGAAGTGTGAAGAATCTTCAGGTGACAGACCCAACTGTAAACTCATTGAGAGTGCGATGGGACCCAGCAGATGGAGATGTTCGTCAGTACAATCTCATCTACGTGCCTGTTGCCGGAGGTGCTGCAAGCACGGTAATGACCTAAATCCCGATTTGTATCACGTTTGTCAGTTTGGTTAGTGGGTTGCTAACTAGTGTGTGCCTGCACTGATGTACTCTACAGACTCAAGTGTCAGGAGTATCCACCAATACTGTTCTGAGAAACCTGCAGCCAAACACGGAGTACAGGGTCACCGTAGTACCAGTGTATCCAGATGCCGAAGGAAAGAAACAGTCTGAGAATGGGAAAACAAGTGTGTACCTGCAATGTAAACCTTGAATTAGACTCTGTGTTAGCATGCAGCATACTTCATTTAAATTCTCACAATTTCCAGAGCCTCTGGGTGGAGTGAAAAATCTGCAGGTCACTGATCCCACAACCAGCTCATTGAAGGTGCGCTGGGAGCCCGCTGAGGGGAACGTCCGGCAGTATCGAATCTTCTACGTTCCAGCATCTGGTGGTGCAGAGGACATGGTAAAAGATGCTTATCTCTATTGTCTTCTGGACATGATGCTACTGATCTTCTATAACTTTCCTCTTAAATTTTATACATCAAAAGGAGCAAGTTTCTGGAGGCACCACCAACACCGTCCTAAGAAACCTTCTGTCAGACACGGTCTATACGGTGACTGTGGTTCCTGTTTATCCAGAGGGAGAGGGTCTCCGGCAGTCTGAGAAAGGAAAGACACGTAAGTTGAACTTGTGAATTACAGAGTTAAGCATCACTATTGATATCGCTAAAAAAACATGAGGTGCACAGGTGTTCAAATCGAGCGGCCTGTTAAATAGAGCTGTGCTATGATGACTTTTCTAAATATTCAGACTTAGGATGTTCATCAGGCAGAAAATAAAAGAGCGAGACCCAATTCATATTTTTTGAACTGCCTAGCAACTACATAGAAATAATAAAAACACCTTTGACACCGTAGCTACCACTTACAACATGTCTACACCGTACGCGACCGCAACAGCTGGAAGCTGTCCACACTGGACGCGACAAAGTGACAATTGCAAATCCATTTGTCCTTCCTATCAGTAGTATCGCAAGTGCTTGGAGTACATCAGAAACAGAACTTACTGTTGGGGATTTGCCGCATCCAATATGGACAGCATCACTGAATATAATAGGTTGTATTTGCCTTCGTCACGTCGTGCCTCTCGAGTGTGCCGTAGACACGTGTTAGCAATGCCTTTGTATCCACTCAAAACTCCCTAACAACTGGATTTTATATAGATCACCACTCATTGTGAAGCATGTTGGTATAAATGCTAAATATCGATTGTATGTTAGGCTACTACAAAAAAAAACTACAGTTTTAGGGCACTTGAGGTTTTGCATACTGCACAATAAGTTGCACTAAAAGAAAGGGGATCCTTTGAACTCATGTTGGATAGTTTTTTACTGATTTCTGTAGGAATTTTTCCACATCTGCTTTGTTTTAAAAAGCGTGAAAAGCCGTTTTAGCATCAACCCTAAATGCCCCCCCACCACCTGCCTTTCCTTTTTGCCACTTTCTCACCATAAAACCCTGTCGAATGCCTCGCTCAGCATTCATTCCTGAACTTTACTGAGCTTCCTCCTGTTTAAACGTCTCTGTGAGCTGTCTTCCTCTGCTGTTCTGTAAATTGCTTGTTCTCACTCTGCTGTTTTGTGGTTTCTCTTTCAACACACAGTTCCAAGAGTCCCACCCCGAAATATCCAGGTCTACAACCCGTCTCCCAACTCTCTGAACGTGCGTTGGGAACCCGCCTCGGGCCAGGTGCAGCAGTACAAGGTCACCTACGCCCCGCTGAGCGGGATCCGGCCTCTTGAGTCTGTGAGTGATGCACAAACACGCATACACAGCATTGACTAATATTCATTTAGGGGACACTTCAATGCAAAACTTAAGTTATGCATTTAATGTACAATATGTGCATTTCATGTAATACAAACCAGTGACATTGTATCATATCATCTAGTATCTTGTATCATTGCATCTAGTATCATGCTCAGCCGCTACAGAAACACTGTATATGAAATACAGGTGAAACTCGAAAAATTTGAATATCGTGCAAAAGTTTGTGTTTTTCAGTAATTCAAATTAAAAGGTGAAACTAATATATTTAGTATATATAACTATATATATACATATGCATGATTATACTTTTCAGAGGGCCGACATTTCTGTATTTAAAATCCTTTTTTTTATTGATTTCATGTAATATTCAAATTTTCTGAGAATTTGAATTTGGGGTTTTCATAAGCTGTAAGCCATAATCATCAAAATTATAACTTGATTATAACATGATATTCTAATTTTCGAGTTTCACCTGTGTATGTTGAAGGATTTATATTTATCAACACTTTACAGTTTTGGATGCAGCTCATCCAATCAGAATGCAACCGATTGATACTTAATCTGCCGTCATCCTACCCTTTTTAAAAAGTAGTTTGCTGCACTACAGTGTTACTAAAAAAACTGTAGCTAACTACTTTGAAACTGTAAAACGGGGCAAGACATTTCAAATAATTATCAGATTATGTAATAAAAAAACAATGAGGACCTCACTTAACTCAAACACGTAAATTTACACAGAATGCAGCTAATAAACCCCAAACAAAGACAATGAATTGAAAACATAATGATAAACAGCAGTATTTAACTAAATATTTATTAAACTACAGCAAGTAAAATGGCTTTTGTGAACCCTACTGGGGGATGACTCATGAATCTGCGAATCTATTTATTTGAACAAGTTCATTGCTACAACAAACTGTCCGAATAGATTCACTGAAATTAATCAGGCTCTCTAATACTACAGAGAAAGCGAGAGGGAGGAATATTTCAGGGTAAGGAGTTTATTGCCTCAGCTTGCTCTGCAATAATGTTTTTTTTTTATTTTTCCCAAGATCCATCACTATTAATGGACATAGTAGCTCATTATTGAAGAACAAGAAACTAGTCTTGGTTCTTGCTACTGTCACAGTTACAGATTTAAGTTCATTAAAGTTATTCCCCAGCTCAGGATGTTTAACACCTACCCTTTTGCTTTTAGGCGTCTTTAGGGGTCTCACAGGCTCACAAGTCCCACTTCTGCATTGCTAAACACAAGTTGGAACACACACACACACACACACACACACACACAAAATACATCTCCTGCTTGCTGACCCATATTTGTCAAACCCATCAGTTTAAGACAGAACTGATTCTGTCATGAACTTTGGTGTATGGAAAAATGCAGCTGCCATCAGTGATGTGAAGCCTAAAAATGAGAAACAATTGAGCAGATGGGCTGATAATCCTGTATGGTGTTGACAGGTAGCCGACGGGGTTTCCCGTCTCCCAAATCCAGTCTCTCTTCAGCTCCAGCCGCCCCCCTGGGGGCAATTACGCTGATCTGACAGTATTTATTTAACATTTAACCCCATGAGCACATCTGTTTGTATTACATATCTGTTTGGAAATGTTATCTAGCTACACTAGTCTAAACAGGGATTTAAAAGTGACGTCATTATGTATATTCGCTTTGCCAGATTTGCAACTTCTGCAGCGGGTTGTCATACAGTGGATGTTTGTGAATATACCGGTCTCTATGTTATCTAAATAATGGTCTTCTCCTCAGGTTCTCGTTCCTGGCAACACCAACAATGCTTTCCTCGATCAGCTCATCCCGGATACTCCGTACTCTGTGAATGTGATGGCGGTGTACGCTGACGGAGAAGGCCCGGGAATTGACGGAAAAGGAAAAACATGTGAGCTGATTCTTAAAAATGTTGCTTTACACACCAAAAACACAGATGATAATGATGACATAAAAATGCATATTTTATTGATGGAAATATATTTTGATACTATTAAAGTCAGTATGAAATGAAAATGAATCGATTTTCTAAATACATGTTATAGATGTGGACAATTTGTATCTTTTTGTTTTAATGTTTTTACCTCTCACTGTTTAATCAAAATGTCATAACTGGACCTTGACAGTGAAAATGAAAGACTCTCTTGTGACAAATGCGGGACTTTTAGTAGAATAATTTAGTCTGCCTAAACCCTCCCCTGCAAGCTTGCTTTTATTTTACATTGACTTTTGTGTGCCACGCCCACTTTTCAACAGCCAATCAACAACTGATGCATAGAACCATGTCTCTGCCCTACATTTTTTTTATTTTTCCATAATCCGTTTCACTTGGATGTACACTCACCGGCCACTTTATTAGGTACCCCATGCTAGTAACGGGTTGGACCCCCTTTTGCCTTCAGAACTGCCTCAATTCTTCGTGGCATAGATTCAACAAGGTGCTGGAAGCATTCCTCAGGGAGTTTGGTCCATATTGACATGATGGCATCACACAGTTGCCGCAGATTTGTCGGCTGCACATCCATGATGCGAATCTCCCGTTCCACCACATCCCAAAGATGCTCTATTGGATTGAGATCTGGTGACTGTGGAGGCCATTTGAGTACAGCAAACTCATTGTCATGTTCAAGAAACCAGTCTGAGATGATTCCAGCTTTATGACATGGCGCATTATCCTGCTGAAAGTAGCCATCAGAAGTTGGGTACATTGTGGTCATAAAGGGATGGACATGGTCAGCAACAATACTCAGGTAGGCTGTGGCGTTGCAACGATGCTCAATTGGTACCAAGGGGCCCAAAGAGTGCCAAGAAAATATTCCCCACACCATGACACCACCACCACCAGCCTGAACCGTTGATACAAGGCAGGATGGATCCATGCTTTCATGTTGTAGACGCCAAATTCTGACCCTACCATCCGAATGTCGCAGCAGAAATCGAGACTCATCAGACCAGGCAACGTTTTTCCAATCTTCTATTGTCCAATTTCGATGAGCTTGTGCAAATTGTAGCCTCAGTTTCCTGTTCTTAGCTGAAAGGAGTGGCACCCGGTGTGGTCTTCTGCTGCTGTAGCCCATCTGCCTCAAAGTTCGACGTACTGTGCGTTCAGAGATGCTCTTCTGCCCACCTTGGTTGTAACGGGTGGTTATTTGAGTCACTGTTGCCCTTCTATCAGCTCGAACCAGTCTGGCCATTCTCCTCTGACCTCTGGCATCAACAAGGCATTTCCGCCCACAGAACTGCCGCTCACTGGATGTTTTTTCTTTTTCGGACCATTCTCTGTAAACCCTAGAGATGGTTGTGCGTGAAAATCCCAGTAGATTAGCAGTTTCTGAAATACTCAGACCAGCCCTTCTGGCACCAACAATCATGCCACGTTCAAAGTCACTCAAATCACCTTTCTTCCCCATACTGATGCTCGGTTTGAACTGCAGGAGATTGTCTTGACCATGTCTACATGCCTAAATGCACTGAGTTGGCGCCATGTGATTGGCTGCTTAGAAATTAAGTGTTAACGAGCAGTTGGACAGGTGTACCTAATAAAGTGGTTAGTGTATGTCACAATGCAGAAGAAAAGATCTGTTGCTACTTTTTACATTACTTTAAACCATCTACCAGAACACCCAAAGCAACAGCATGACAACTCCCTGGCAATCACTCAAAGCAAGCTTTGCAAATGTGCTCTATTCCAGTGCCACGAGCTGGACCCAGGAACATGAGGGTCTTCGACACCACCACAAGCACCATCAGCATTGGCTGGGATCACGCTGAGGGTCCCGTGCAACAATATAAGATCGCGTATGCTCCTTTGACTGGAGATCCCATCACAGAATTTGTGAGTTGAAGTCCAGTGATTATTGCTACAAATATATATATATATTTAGTTATTCACTCTGACAATACTTTTGATTTTAGGACTCTTTCCATCTGGACTACAGTCAATAATGCAGTAATGCAATAATTAATAAGCAATAATGCTTATTATTATACTGTGCATGATTCATCAGTGCATCTTACTCTGTTTGATTTGTCAAATTATTCTTGGTTGTGGTTATGGAACCAAACGTCATACATCTGATGGTTTTCTTTACAGACTGTTGTTCCTGGCAACAGAAATAATGCTATCCTTCAAAATCTGCTTCCTGACACCCCATACAACATGACCGTCACTGCAGTTTATCCCGAGGGAGCTGGCGGATCCCTGAACGGAAATGGAAAAACACGTGTGTGCCCTCGCTAAACTAACACCGCTTAGCTTTGGTTGCTTTTTCTGTGATCGCTATACAAAGAAAACTTGTGTTCAGGAGTAACTAACTAAAAGTTGCAACATTTCTTTTTAATGCATTTTTTAATAAGCATGACATTATTTCAGCATCTTCTATTTTGGGATACAAAAGCTAACTGTTATTTATGTACTATTATAGTTTTTATTCAAATTTTGAGTTAGCTTTTATTTTTATATTTTACGTTTTCATTTTAAGTTTAGTAAAAAAAAAAGTCATTTATATTAACTATTTATACAACTATTTAGGTTTCATTTATTTTTATTTAAGTTTAAGTTAATTTATTTTTATTTTTAATTGCATTTCATTCCTACATTTTTCTTACTTTTTTCTCATTTTTGTTTAGTCAAGTTTTTTTGTGTTATTTTAGCTTTCTTTCAAAAATATTTTAAACTAAAAAAAAATGAAAGTTATAGTTACAATTGGTTTTAGTTATAACAATAATAACCCTGAATAGTAGCAAGTACAAGTAGCACAATCTCAACCTCGCCATCTGCTATTTGAGGATATTCTTAAGGGTTTTAATGTGAATATGAGTGAGTAATTGCTGGTAGGGCATGGTGGAGAGTTTGAAAAACTGTTGTTTGTGTTGGCATAAACTACCATTAAATCTGCATGTTAGCATGGGCTAGAATCCAGAACATCCGTCAGCTAATAGTAACACAGCACAACTGAAACATCACTGTAAACCCATGCGTTTCTTGTTATAGGAGCATTTCAACACTAATACTGTGATATTTATCAGTAGTTTTTAACCATGGATCTAACTTTGGCTCTTATGTTCAGTTGGGCTGCTGGAACCTCAGAACCTGCGGGTCTCAGACGAGTGGTACACGCGCTTCCGTGTGTCCTGGGATCCGGTTTCAGCTCCGGTCATGGGTTACAAACTAGTCTATCAACCAACAGGTACCAAATACTTTTTTTTTTTTTTTACTTTACTCAAAGTCATCATGAAATCATAATTGACCCTGTTTTCTTACAGTTTAAAAATTCCACAGTGAAATTGAATTGTTAAATGTTTTGTTGCCATTCTTCCTTTAGATAGAGACGAGTCTTTGGAGGTGTTTGTTGGTGATGTCACCAGCTATACTCTGCATAACCTGCTTCCTGGCACAACGTACGACGTTCAGGTGTTCGCCCAATATGATGGCGGCGTCAGCAAACCTCTCACGGGACAAGGGACAACATGTACGTTTTCAGATTTTCAGTTTTGGTTTTATGCCACTGTTTTCAATGCCAGCAAGATTCCCAATTTTTTCCGTCTTGTCCTTTCAGTGTACCTCAATGTGACCAACCTTGAGACATATGACGTTGGCTATGACAGGTTCTGCATTAAATGGGCACCTCACCGTGCCGCCACTTCTTACAGGATCAAGCTGAATCCACTGGACCGTGAGTCACGCTTAAATTTAACCCTCACTACCTTCTACCTTAAATTAGCACTAATCTTTTCCAAAACCTAGCGAGCTGCCCACCTTGGCAACATTTTTAGCCATATGGCCACTGTGTTTCATTTCAACATAATGTTTCATTATGAATACACCATCGTTCAAATGTTTGGGGTCAGCAAGATGATTTTTATTTTTTTTTTTACATTGATGATAATAAGAAATGTTTCTTGAGCAGTAAATCTGCAGTGATTTCTGAAGGATCATGTGACACTGAAGACTGGAGTAATGATGCTGAAAAATCTATTCAGCTTTGATCACAGGAATAAATTACATTTTACAATATATTCAAATGGAAAACAGTTATTTTAAATTGTAACAATATTTAACAATATTACTGTTTTTATTTTTGTCAAATAAATGCAGCCTTTGTGGGCATAAGAGTCTTACAACCCCAACCTTTGAATGATAGGCTTATATATAACTGCATTTTTTTCTTTCTGTTGTGGAAACTACATTGAAGCACCCTGCTTTTTAACTGTGACTTTATACATCCAGATTAGTTATTCGGGAAAAGCTTTATCTGTTTTTTTAATCTATTGCGTTCACTTTTATTGTACTGTTTATTGTGCATCTCGACCATTGACTTTTACAGATTACAGCTCTAAAGGAGCTCATGAAGCTGTATTTTGCAACAGCAATAAAAAAGTACCCAGAGTACCATGGTATTTCCATGCTACCAACATAGTAATCTATTGGTTTTCTTTGAAACAACTTAGAATATATGTAGTATGTATGGATACCTTCAGTGTACGATGGTGCTATTGTTCAATCTGTTTGCAGCGGCAGCTAAAGGTCAGCAGGAGATCACCATCACTGCGGGTCAGAGTCAGTACTGTTTCGATGGTTTGAGTCCGAACTCCCTCTACAGCGCCACCGTGTTTGTCCAGACACCCAATCTAGAGGGACCCGGAGTCAGTGCCAAAGAACGCACCCGTGAGTTCAGCCTTCATCCAGAAATAAGCAGAATTCATCCTCTTACTGAATTTAAACAATGGTCTTACAATGTCTTCTGACTTCTTTTGGTTCATCTAGTTGTTAAACCAACACCGGTGCCAACAAAACCACCCACTCCTCCTCCACCACCCACTATTCCACCCGGCTGGGCGGGTAAGTTCCTTCAGCCATAACTCATAGATTTCAGAAACTCACAGATACTTGTACTCATTGAAACGCATCATAGATCCCTCAAATCATGCCAATTTTCATGTTTTTTTTCATGGCAGCAGATTTTCAATTGACAAGCAGCACTCAAGTTTTCTTCAAAATCTTGTTAGTTAAATAGATTGCAGGATGTGCTTGTAATGGTGGAATAGAGTGTACAGAACTTTTTTATGGATGCATGCATTGTAAACATGTTCTAGATCTGCTTCTTTGCAATGAGTTTGGGTCAACGTTTCAGTTTTAAAACCTTGGAGAAAATCCTTCTGCTAATAAAATACGGATCCTTTCTTTTTATCTTCAATTCATAAAAAAAAATTTGGATCCCTAAATTCATGCTGGATCACGCCCAAAACCATTTTATTCATCATGCAAGAAGTCTACAAGTGGCCAGATGCTTCAACATACAATGTTTTCTATTCCAGAGGAGTCAGCTGGCTTTGAGTATGGAGAGACATGATCCACCGAGGATTATAAATTTAAGAGATATTTTCCAAAAGGGCATTTCGTCTAAATTGAAAATGACACCATTAATTACATAAACTAACAATGAACAACAGCATTTATTGATCTTAGATAATCTTAATTTTGACATTTGCTAAATCATTTCTAAAATCAAATGAATGCATTGTGAACTAATATGAACCATTATAATTGTATTAAAGGGGATATTTTATGCCCTTTTTTAAAGTCATGTTTTTGTTTTTGGGCTCTACTAGAATAGGTTTTCATGCTTGATAAAAAATTTTTTTAAAAGCTGCATTGTTGCAGCTCCTCTCTTCCCAGTCTGTCAGTAACGCTCTTTTTAGTTCCTGTCTCTATGAAGCCCCTCCTTCTGAAAAGCACACTGTGCTCTGATTGGTCGGCCTGATCAGTGTGTTGTGATTGGTCGAGCGCTTCGAGTGTGTTTGGGAAATGTCTCGCCCCTTACTATAACCGGCAGTTTAACACACTACTAACTAACTCAACCAGGCCCCGCCCCTTTATTCTGCGTATGAAATGAGGAACATTGTGACGTGTTTGTTCCCGGAAGAAAACTCAATACTGCTGCTCTTATGTAAAAGTTTAATTAGAAAACGAGGGGTTTGGTTCGAGCTGTTCTTGCGTTCTCCAGTTCATAGAGTTGTTTTTCTGTTCTCAGTATGCAAAGGAGCAAAAGCAGACGTAGTGTTCCTCATCGATGGCTCCTGGAGTATCGGAGATGAGAGTTTCAGCAAAGTGATCCAGTTTGTCTCCAGCGTCGTTGGTGCCTTTGATGTAATCGGCCCATCAGGAATGCAGGTAAAGCCCTAGCAAAAGAATAGCAACAACCTAGCAACCAAATTGCGTTTGTTGTGATGTTGTGACTTGTTTGCGGACATGTAAAAATTTTGTTGGACCAATCATCTCTGGGTCAAATATGTTGCATCACTGAATCATTGTTAGCGTTTTTAATTGTGTATCAATATATTTGTGTCGAAAGATTTCATTCGTGCAGTACAGTGATGATGCAAAGACTGAGTTCCGGCTCAATGCGTATAACGATAAAGGCACCGCGCTCTCTGCTCTGAAACTCATCCGTTACAGGGGAGGAAACACAAAAACAGGTATCACTCCAACACCTACACATTCACAGCTGCTCTAAAAACTTTACACGTTGTTGACAAGGAAATGTCTGTGTCATATCTTACTCTGAACTTTATTTTGAATTTTTTTAATTATAGTCAGCATAAATTAAATTCAGTACAACAAAGATGACCATGATGTATGCTTACAGTTTTGTAATGCTAAAAATCTAAAAAAAATGTTGTTGTGCAAAAATAATCAACATGCATTTAAAAAAAGAAATTATTATACATAATAAAATAACCATTATACATTTTAATAATTTGTATCATAATTCTGTATATATACATTTTATGTGTCTATATATTTATTATTATATATAAATTATTTATATAATTTATTAATGATTTTGTGGTGATATATGACCCAAACATTTCTTGACAGATAGATTAAATTTTTTTTTGATGTTGAATGTATTTTGGCCAAGCTTAATGTGAAGAATTATCAGTATAGACAGAGATTTAGATGTTAAACTTCGTTGATGTTGTTTCCTCACCTTTGACACTGCCAGGTGTGGCCCTGAAGCATGTGAATGAGAAGGTCTTCACTCTAGACAATGGCATGAGGAGAAACGTGCCGAAGGTCGTGGTGGCCGTAACAGATGGACGTTCTCAGGATGAAGTGCAGAAAAATGCTGCCAAGCTACAGCACGCTGGTATGACACGCTGCCAAACTGTAAAGTTATGACATAAGCATGAGCTCATTACCATATGACCACCCATATTTACACATCAGCCTATTCAGAATTCAAAAACTGATGAATGACAGTGTGAACTACACCAGTATGCAGAGCTTTGATGATCATTGAAGGTGTAGTAGGAAAATGTCTGTTTTGATGCAAGAACACTTTAGGTATAGACTATAAGATAAATATGCTAATGTAGGGTGTGCCGTATCAGGTTACAGTGTGTTTGTTGTTGGCGTGGCTGATGTGGACTTCGTCGAGCTGCAGAACATTGCCAGCAAACCAAGCGAGCGTCACGTCTTCGTGGTGGACGACTTTGATGCCTTCTCCACCATTCAGGACAACCTGGTCACGTTCATCTGTGAGACTGCAACATCCTGTGAGTTGATGTTTTGTGGTACTTTACTTATACTTTTAAGAGAGCTTTGAGAATTTTATAGCTGATCTGTTCAAAACTTATATCAACTCGTTTACGTTTTGCTCCCACAGCCTGTCCGTTGATCTACGTTAATGGATTCACATCACCAGGTAAGCTTATGTCATATTCTATGAATGCCATGATTTTTGGCTTCATTTATTTGATCAAAAACACAGTAAAACTTATTACAACTGTTTTTATATTTTAAAATGTTATTTATTCCTGTGATGCAAAGCCTAATTTCCAGGAGCATTACTCCAGTCTTTAGTGTCACTGATCCTTCGGAAATCATTCTATGATGATGATTTTCTGCTCAAGAAACATTTCTTATTTCTTATTTATGCCGATTCATATTTTTGTGGAAAAATATATTTAAAATAAAAACCATATACATTGTTTAGCATTCTTTTTTATGAATAAAAAGTTCAAAAGAACAGCATTTGAAATAGAATTTTTTTTAACATTCTAAATGTCTTCACGGTGACTTTTTGATCAATTTAATGTGTCCTAGTTGGATAAAGTATTCATCTCTTTAAAAAAAAGAGAACCATCATGACCCCAAACTTTTGAATGGAAGTGTATGTATACGTGTGTTTATGTGTGTAGACCACTGACATGAACTGTGTGATTTCCCAGGATTCAGAATGCTGGAAGCTTTCAATCTGACTGAGAAGATGTACGCTAGCACTAAGGGTGTCTCTATGGAGCCTGGTTCCTTCAACAGCTACACTGCCTACAGGCTCCACAAGAACGCTTTCCTGAACCAGCCCTCATCGTAAGCACAATGATTTGAATGCTGATTTTGTGTACGATTCTGTTGCATGCATGACTCTGCATGGTGAATTTAAAGGAACAGTGCAATTTCTTTCAGACTTGATTTCTTATGTGGAACACAAAAGGAGAAGTTTAGCTCTTTCCATACAGTGAAAGCAGACAGTAACCAGGCACTGTCACACGTAGTGATCTGACATGCAAGAAGTTGACGTCAAATCTGGTGTGACGCGTCTTGATACGCCATATTTGAAGGTTCAAGAATCAGACCAAAGAGCAAGATTTTTGTGAATAACAACTGAATGGCTTTAGAATAAATTTACTGTAGAATACAAGTTGTATGGACCACTTTTCTAAAAATGTCATGGTACTTTTTGCAGCTTGAATAAAAAATTATAATCAGAAATGTTATTTTAGCATATTAGAATGATTTCTGAAGGATCATGTGACACTGGATTAATAATGCTGAAAATACAGCTTTGGTCACATGAATAAATTACATTTTAACATGTGTTTAAATAGAAAACACTTATTTTTGTTAAAATAAATGCAGCATTGGTGAGCATAAGTGATTTAGTCAAAAACATCAACACAACAAAAAAAAAAAAATCTTTTTGAGGGGGGAGTGAGGAGGGGAGATATTACTCAATTTCTTCAGATAACTACAATTATGCTAAATGTAATGCCATGTTTGTTATTGATGTACACAGTAACGATGGTTATTTTAAATCAGTTGTTCGTACGATGACACTCTGGCAGTGTGCTTGTGTGCAGACATCACTGTGAAAGTAATTTGGTGTTAGAGAGTGTCATTAGAGGCCTGTAAGACTAAAGTGAGAGCTTTCTTTGGCTTTTGTTAACATGCTGCTGCTTGCCCAGGTAGAGCCCACTATCCAAAAGCATTCAAAGCCACGGTTCTCCCACACACTTCCGTGATTATTTTACCATAGAAAAGTACTGATAAAACACGGGATCAAATAAATCTAGTCTGGCCTGCCAGCGCTGATGTCTGCAGAAAGAGCAGACATTCCTCCTCTTTTTTTTTTATTTAACTTTTTCTAATATAAACATTACACTTCAATCAGATGTACCTCAGCAAGTATCCTCATATCAAAAACATACAAACTAAAAATACAAATATATACCCATATATACACACCATACAGTGTTTGCTGTACATCTATTCATCAGAAATATAAACTTTTTTTTTTTGGCTTTTTTTTTTTTTTTTTTGGCTTTTTTTTACAGATATATTCATCCTGATGGCCTTCCTTATACATACACCATCATTTTGATGTTCCGACTGTTGCCGGACTCACCGAACGAGGCCTTCGATATCTGGCAGGTGTCAGACAAGAATTACAAACCTGAGACCGGCGTCACCATCGACCGTAAGGGCTTTCCTTCCTTTATGTTGTTAAAAACTGTTGTTTTTGGTTTAAAAAAGATTTATGTTTAACAGCAAATATTTATATGTCCGGGAAAAACAATGTATACTTTTTTTTTTTAATTAGGTTTTTCATCTGCATAAAAATATCTAATATTACTTCTACAACAACTCTAAACTCTCACACACACTTTTGCTGGAAAAACAGATCATACAGTGATTTGTTTATAAACTTTAATCAATTCCAATGGATGCTTCCAATTCTGTCATAAATCATTTGCAATTAAAAAAAAAAAACATCTGTGTCAGCCAGCTAGATAACTCTATCTTGGTTGCGAGTTTAAATCACCAGAGTTCATATTAACAAAGTTGATTGCCTCACAGAAAAACCACATGTTTAAGATTGCACATCATACAAACTCCCCATCCTTATTTTTGAGTCCTGTACACAGTCCACTTTCATTTCTCTAGACTTTTACTTTGTTTCTCCTTTTATTTCTACTGAGGAGAAACATCCGAGAAACAAAGTTTATACTTGAATAAAGTATCTGAGATCTATAAGCTTTGAAAAAGTAATAAAATGCCTCTCAAGGCTTCTTTCTCTCTGTCCCAGTGATCTGATTAGGCCTGGTCCACAACATCTCATTTAGACCAATCATACATTTACTGTAGAGGATGTTTGTTTGTTCTTGTTTCTGTGAATTTTAACTCTTTGTCTCTGCTTTTCTATTTGCTCAGCATCCGCCCAAACTGTGTCATTTTATAATAAGGATACAACAGGAGAGATCCAACGAGCCACGTTTAAAAATGATCAAATCAAGAGGATCTTCCATGGAAGCTTTCACAAGGTAAATTGCTTGTTTATTACTGTGCTTTATATTAATGGTAAAAATAGGTGGAGACGTATGCCCTCATTCTCCACCATAAATGACTCTTATGTCCGCATACAGAGCCAAGATGTGTGAGGTCTTCAGCAAAACAGACTCAAACCAAATGTCCATTACGTCTGAATGCAGGAAAACATGCACAGATGTTCACGGATATAGATCAAGGGAGCTATTTCTTTCAAGGAGACAATGGTCTACAACTGTGGAATAGAAATGTGGGACAAATATAGGTTACTGTCAGCAGATTCATTCACTGAGAGGGTTTGAATCTGAGATGAGTCAGTTTTGGACTGTGCATGAGAATTTCACCAAAAGGAACACCACAAAATGCTTAAGCTGAAATAATAGTTTGATGTGGCAAGCTGCCAAAAAGACCAGAAATCACCTTCACAAAAGTGTTTCTCTGGCAGACAAACTGGAAAATGTTGAATCACTGCTCAAAAAACAATTACATCAGAGTGCCAGCGATGCCAAGCGTGGAGCAGGTGAATTACTATGAGTTGATTTATACATTATCTTCAGTCAGTATCTCTGTCTGGCCTTGATCCTGACGGACCCTCAGGTTCCCTGTCAAAGTTGACTATCGGGGAAATTCTTGTGGTTTGAACGGGAGGTGTGGTGGCTTGTTTGTTGTGGTTTTGGCCTGTGTGAACATCAGTCTATACCCTCAGGAAACACATCACCAGTCACTTTAAAGTAAAGACCGGATGGTGTGACAGTTTATAATGGCATAGATATACTGTGTATTTATGTGGCTAGCAGTGGACAGGACTGCTTTACAATATTTGCATGTGATAATGACATGAAGCAATGTAAAGATACAGAGCAGGAATGTGTCCCAAATAAGTCAAGATAAAGAATTTATTAGGGGTTTAGTAGCAAAGCTGGAGTTGACTTTAGTATGCCAAGCAATATCCAAACTTGGTGCATTAATATTGAAATCATTTGAGGGTCACAGGTTGTTTAGCTATATCAGCTGTTTTTATAATATTTAGTTTTACTGTTGTAAGTCTTTGGTTTTTAGCTCAAGTGTTATACAATGCAAATTTGTTTTGTACTGATGTCAGACATCATTTGTTATGAATAGATCTTTTGGTTTAAGTCCATCAAGGTCCAAATCCTAAAGAGATTAAGTACTTTTCATTTTTTAAAGTGTTTAATTTACTGGATTGGCCAAAACAGGCATCACTGCACGATTATTTAACATGTACGTAAACCATTTTTTCCATAAAGTTTTTGCACAGGCCTGTCTCGATCAAGAGCAGAGTGGGCACAAACCCTGCACTTCTACATTATACGACAGTTTCTAATGAAAGCAAATGGAGTGGCATAAGCTTTCATCTTTGTGCTTGACAAAATTGTTCACGCTTCAGATCTCTCCTGTTTGGAAGGAAGAAATGCCTGAATATCAGAAATGAAATGTGTTTTTTGAGAGCTGCATAGTTCTGGCACATAATTTACTCATGCAGATGTCTTTTTGGTCTAGATAAACAAACATGATTTAGATTGTCTAGCTTCAGCGAAGTATTTAACTCTATGAAGCTATTTTTTTGGCTCTTTATGTGGTGCCTAGTAATGAGATTTTTTAACAGCAAGACTGTTGCTCATAAAGTAATAGTTCACCCTAAAATGAAATTCTGTCATCATTTACTCAAACCCGTTTGAATTTCTTTCATTCGTGGTCTTTTTTGGACCTCAACAGCCACTAGTCACTTCGTTGCATGAACAACAGCAATGTGAACATGATTCAAAATGTCCTTTTGTGTTTCACTGAAAAAAGTCATTTGGAGATTTGTAACGGAATGAGGGTGATTAAAATGATGACAGAATGTTCATTTCTGATAATCTTTTAACACTAAACTCTAAAGGACCATGAGCATGCAGAAAGCTCTCAAGAAGCGAGTATCGCAGAGACGTATCAGGGTTTCTTCAGATATCCTCTGTGGATTTGGCTGAAAATGAAGGACAGCTCTGTTTTGAAAAATCTGTCCAAACGTGTGGCAGGTTCAGCTGAAATGGAGAAGTCATTGCTTCTCTCTGCACGGTCACAGGTGGCCATTAAAGAGGGCGTTTGAGGACAGCTGCCAGTGATCCAATCAAAATAAGCAGAATCAAATTATTCTAATCAGTTCCAACAACATTTTAAACGGAATAACAGTACAGCAGATTATAAACAGCAGGGATTGTGCAAAGTATTGGGTTTGGAAGGCCATCCTACACTTAGTGTTTTTCAGTATGTATACTGTTCTCAGCATGTGCGTTTTCTGTATACATGGAATATCTGGATATCCTTACAAATTTGACATAATCAAGAATTATAATATTAATTTTCATTCTGCTTTCTGACTGGACAGAATTGTGAGATTAACTGTGATTACTTTATTCTATTGACAGCACTATTTTTTTTAAATCAGAAACAAAATCTGCCTATAGGTTATTGAAAAAATTATAAAAAATAGTCAAAAGTAAATGTTTTTGAGATATTATTTTAAAGAATCATTTGAACTAATCTAATGAAATGATAGGATAAAAGCATAAAATATTATTTAATTTCAGAAACAATTATTGTGAGATTGATTGTGATTATATTGACAGCACTAATTTTCAAAAGCAAGAATTTCTTTTTTTACATTTACTAAAAGTAAATTTAATTTTAAACACTTAATTATTTTTCTTTCATATTATTTTTCTTAATAAAGAGATACCATTATATTTTAGGTGGACGTTGACATTAAAACGTTTGAAAACCCTAAAATAGTATGCAAAGCACAAATGTTTGAAAAGTTATTCATTGCATAATGTGTTCTGTTTCACACACAATCTTTTTAAAAATAGTTATATTACTACGGTTTATACAGTGCATTATGCAGTAAGCTGTCTGATATAATTCCATATTGAAAATAATAATAGAGAACAGAAGAACCTGGAGAACTCCAGGCTAAACAGTAAATAATAACGTGCCACAGGAACAGCTCTTGATAATACGCACCACATTTGACTAGACGTTTACGTCATGCTTGGTTTGATATTGATTAGGTTTGATAGGCATCGAAAGAAAACTGGTTTAGGCCCTCACAGAAAAATGGTGGTCTGGCTCTATAACAATCACTTCATCGTTCTAATGAATATCATGTCTCTTTCGCTTTATTTAGCCAACTAGTGAAATGAACTTCAGTGTACTGTATCTCAGGCCTCCAGCATGTTTACTAATCCTGACCAATCCTATGTGGTCAGATCTGAATCTCCTCAATCTGCTAACCGCAAATTTCCAATCCATTCCCGATCCATAGCATAAGTTCTGAACTCTTCCATTAGCTTGCGTTGGAGAAATGTGATTACACTGCAGCGTTCAGCTGGTGTTTAAGACTTGGCAGCACAGCGGTCCATGGCATATGGAGGAACAACTTCATCATGCGCTGTGGTGAACAGGGAATATCAGTGTACATTGATTATGTGGATCAGAGAGCTCAAAAAACTCTAAGGAGGCAATTCACTAAGAAAAATAGCGCCAAGCAGACATTACAGGGCCAAACACACCACATGCAGCCTGAGCAACACAATTACCATGACAGACGAATCAAGTGATTCCAGAACCATGATTCTAGGCAGAGAAGTTCAAAGTTTATTGAGTACGTTTAACCATTTCGTGCAACCTGTTTAGTATCTTCATTGTCAGATGTCTGAAATTCCCCAAATCTGGGGAAGATCAAGGGTAAAAGTACACTACCATTCAAAAGTTTGGGGCAAGTTTCATAATGAGCCTCATTTGCATAGATTGGAGGCTGAAAAGTAAGACGACTACTTAATAAATACCAGTTTATGTATGTATCTGTAGAGAAGAGGTGCAACTATTTAGTGAATTCACCCCTCAAATTTTGTCAATCCAGAAATCTGCTGGATGATTTGACAGTCCCACTGTTGATGTATTTAAGCTTTAATATGTGATGATGTATTTGTTTACACTCTTTTTGGCTGCTGTTAATCTTTCCCAAATTTCTCTGTAAAAGTATTTTACAATGGACTCGCTGTTATCATCGCCTTGAGCGTGTCAGGATGAATTTGGTGTTGAAAGAACTTGGTGGTTTTTATACGTGCCTCTGGCCAGAACACTCCCTTTGAACGGAGAGACTCCCAGAAATCCCTAATTAAGGCCTGAAGCTCTTGGAGTTAAGAACAACAATAGAAAACTGCCAACTGAGACTTATTTAATGATTCGCACTGCTGAAGATGAACGTATGGTCTGCTAACCTTTGAGTCAGGTGCAAGCTTGAACATCTAACAATCTTCTTTTATTCCAGCTCCACATCCTGGTGTCTCCCAAGAGCGTCAAGCTGAACGTGGACTGCCAGGAAGTGGCTGAGAAGGAGATTAAACCAGTAGGAAACACATCGACGGATGGATTTCAAGTGCTCGGGAAAATGTCCAAATCTATCGGATCTAAAGGAGAATCAGCAACAGTGAGTGGCACCTTGTGTACAAAAAAAACACCACAACTTTTGTCATCATGTATTGACTGAGAGCTCAACGCTCTCTTGCTCATTCCAGCCTGAATCCTTTTAATAGGGCGCCTGAGCCCCATTTTTAAAAATGCTAACTTTTATCAAAGACACGTGTAACATCCGTTTTCTCTCTGGCTGGGCAGTTCCAGCTCCAGATGTTTGACATTGTGTGCAGTCTCGGATGGACCAGCAGGGACAGATGTTGTGACCTTCCTTCAATGGTAAGTGAAGACTTTAAGAAAGCCTCTAGAGATCAGGGGCCAGTTGCACCAGCTGTGCCTAAGTTACAACATGGCCTACTTTTGACCTAAACGGGCACTAAGTTAACTTACACAAGACTAAATATTTTTCCATTGCACCATTAAAATGAGTTGAAACATAACTCTACGTATAATTTAAATATGGAAGCCTCCGACCCGATTGGTTTTATGGTTGGCATAAAATAGCAGATTTACTGAATTGCACCGATAAACACGTTTTACCTGACAGATATCAATCCTTTAGAGTAGACCAGATGTTTTAACCCTGCTCCTGGAGATCCACTGTACTGCAGATTTTAGCTCCAATCCTAATCAAACACACCTGAACCAGCTAAAGCTCTTCAGGACCGCTTGAAGATCACAAGATGAAGCAGGTTGGATATAAACTTTGAAGGGCAGTGGGTCTCAAGAAGCAGGGTTGAAGACCTCAGCTTTTGATAATGCTGACATCTACACTTGTTTTACATTAAGAGGGAGAATATTATCTGAATCAATTGCTTTGTTTGCGGCTCTTCAATTCGAACCCGACCTAAACTCGCCCCTTTGTGTGCATTGGTCCGTATTGTGCATGTTGATCAAATCAATCATAATAAATAATTTCTTTTGGATCATTATTTATTTATTGATCCTTATTAATTACAAATCACATTTCAATGGAAACATTTTTACTGTTACTTATGTGAGGCAAAAGAAATTAGAATCAAGAATGAACTAAAATTCACAGCATTTCAACAATATTTGAAGACTGCTATTGGATCACTGAGGGTAAATGTCATATTATGCGACTACGCATTACTTTATGGAAAGCTTGTACTGCCAGCTACAGTATGTTCTGCTTTGAGAATAAATGGTGCAACCGAATAAGGTACAGAATTAGTTACAAACTGAAAAAAAAATTTGATTCACTCCATATATACTCCAATAGTCTTTGTCTTATCTACAACTTTACTATGTTGATACTAAGACTCAAGTGTGTACTTTTTACGTTCAAATTGAAGTAAAAACTTATGAACGGCTGGTGCAACCTTACCTAGGGTTACGCAAAGGTGAAAATCCCAAAACCTGGGTTAAATTTCAGGTACGGATGACCCATGAACCACACTGTTTACATCCCACACCATGCCTTTGATCATTGTGGCCTTAAGCAAGGCTCTTAACCTCAGACTGCTCCAGTGGATGTTAAAGTCACGTTAAATTAAAAGCAAATGATGAAGTTAATTGGCTGTCACGCACATCTCCTACATCTTTTTTAGCTTCCTCTGCCCACGCAGGTCTGTCGTAATATTCCATATGTTTCTGATGCATCCCTGTTGACCTGATTCAAACATGAAATTGAACATGTGCTCAGCTAAACCGCTCGCTATAATGTTAGATCATCTCCTTACTTTGATCTGCACTCTTCCATGATATTTGATTTGTCAACAGCAGATGGGTTTTAAAAGTGATGTTTCACTACCATTCATTTGTGGTTTTTAGTTTGAAAATGTGTGAAATTGTTGAACTTAAGTGCCTTTGGTAAAGGGTTGCGAATGAGTGTCTGTAATGCAAACCATGAGGCCAGCTGTGTCCAAACTCTTTATTATATTTTTAGTCTTCCATAAGCAAATTATGAAATACTTTGAATGTGTTTATGGTATTTCTGACAGTCAAAACACAAGAGGTTTTAATTAGGGTTGTTGTAGTTGTGTGACCTGGGCATCAAAATATGCAAAAAGAAAGACATTGATTTATGTGGAGAAAAAATCTCCTTCCTAGATCAACATATGTGGTATTATCGATTTTTATCTAAGGTATTTTGCAGTACATTTACGTATACGTATTATACGGACAGTCTGGCTGTTGGGTTACAGTAAGTGTCTTTAAAGCTACAATGACAATTGACCTAAGACAGATAAATGGCTAACAGCCAATCAAAACGCTGCACTGAAGAGCCTTTTGTATTTTGTATTCCACTATTTTGTCTCTCGAACTTACTGAACTGTCTGTGACATACAAAACTCTTTTTCTGCCAAATTCCCAACATTATGGTAAAAAGGTGTTGTTATGATACATGAAATTAGAATTGTCTTTGTGTTCATTTGAATATTTATGACATGTTGACCGTCCAACTTTTCTCTTGTAATTTCATTATTTTCTCATCTTCTACCCTTATATTTAGTGTTTCAGTTTTTTTGCGTTATTCCACAAGTTATTCCAAAACTGTGGTGAGCGACTCGCCACATAATTTAGTTTGAAGGACACTGAATGATTACTGTTGTAGTAAGATAATTTGCTCTTCAAAAGGTTGAACCTACAACCCTTTGGTTATCAGTCTGGTCATGTCACTAAATAGCTTTTCATTTACTGTACCTACACAATGCCTTTCAGAACATGTAAATAGCTGCTTTGTTCAGGATTGTAAGTGTCCACCCACACAACCCACATGCAAAATCAGCAAATGGTTTGTGGATATGGCCATTTGTTCTTATGTTTTTTGTTCTCTCTGTGATTCAGAGAGATGAATCCAAGTGTCCATCTCTTCCCAACGCCTGCACATGCACCTCAGACAGCACGGGACCCCAGGGGCCTCAGGGGCCAGTGGTAAGTCAACAGAAGTACAATTTAGACAATATTATTTAGATCATACAATTATTGCATAATATTTTTTGGTTTGTATCATTTGGCTCAACAAAAATGCTTTTAAAATGTTCTTGACTTCATAGTTAACATGTTTACATTTTTATTGGTTGGATTGATGGCAAAACTGTTCTCTGTAATTTCTCTTTTCCCAGGGTGCTCCTGGAAGCAAAGGACCACGAGGGGAGAGAGGAGAATCCGGTCAAGTTGTAAGTTGTCTGATTTTCCTAATCTGTTCTGTCAAAATGAACTTAACATGTACAATATAGCTTATTCATCAAGTTTACCTACATGATTGAACTTTGACATCTTCGTATATTGATTCTGTTTGTTCCTGCAGGGTCCGATCGGCCAACGTGGAGATATGGGTTTGCCTGGTGCGATGGGCCCTCCAGGACCACAGGGCCCTAGTGGGCACTCGATCCCAGGCGTGGCTGTAAGTCCTTCTCAATTTCCATCATATGTCCATTATATCCTCACACAGTCAAGATGTCAGTAGCCGGACGTAAATCCTTCGGCACACCAAAAAGGGATTGTTCAGGCAATTTATTATAGTTGTGGCGGAGGCATAATTATGGCAGCGAGCTCTGGATTCAGCATTCCTGTGTGTCTGGGGGCTTTACACTCATCGGAGCGCTTGAAACCGGCTGATCCTGCTGCTAGCACACAAATCTCACTGGATTTACTCCCCTCTCAGTTTCAGCTGCTGTGTTTTAGTGCTGTTTGCAAGCATTACTATTACTATTGCTCATACTTTGGAAAAGGATTTGAAACAAACCAATAACCCTGAGCATTAAACGTCAGTGTGAAACTCGCTCTATGTGAATGATTCCTCAAATCATGTGGCTGGAGGAGAGGAGTGCAGTTTAGGGCTGCACGATATATATCTCACGGTATATATATTTATATTAGGGGTTTAACGGTACACAAAAGTCACGGTTCGGTAAGTACCTCAGTTTTGGGGTCACGGCTCGTTACATATCACCCCCCCCCCCCCCCCTCCCCTTTCCTGATTTCTTAAAATAAGAAATTGTATATTTGTTACTCTAGTTGTTAGATTAACCAATGCTGCGCTTTAAAATGCAACAGCTGTTTTCAAACTTACAATCACATTTCATCACTGGACTGTAGTAGTGGGACTTCCACGAGTCACGACACAAATCGGCACAATGCCAAATGATTTTGTCTCATTATAACAGCGGAAACAACTTTAAATACTCCACCATTTATGGTCGTACAGATAAGAGTAAGACATTATTTGAGACTGTAAAGGGTCTATTTTTATTTGTGTATACTCACAATAAAAACAAAACATTGTGCTCTTGTAAAATAAAGAAAACAAACAGGATGCCGCTTCTGCCATCCCGGTTTCCTTTCCGTGAAGTTTGTGGAGCGCGTCACAAAAATGAATCGAAACTCAGCGTATAGGCTACTAGCAAGCTCTTGAGTGTCATCTGAACTGAGCTTTGGGTTGGTGCATAGATTGTCTCTTCTTCTGCTCTTTTTCCTGTTATGGAGGTTAGCAAATAGCATTGCATAACCGTATGTGCCCCCTTCTGGATTGGAGAGTTGATCGTCTGTGACTGACTGTTTTCGTCGTCTGACTCTATGCACCAAACCATGACGTCCGTACCGTGACGGTTCGGGACGAATACATGTACCGTTGCAGAACCCTATATATATGTGTGTATGTGTGATATATATATGTGTGATATATATGTGTGTGTGATAAGGAATTTCACTTGCAGGACTCGCAAGTCAAAAAATTATCACTACATGGATTTCACTTTGGTTTCACTGTGTTTTCCAAAATAACGTTGCTTGGTTTGGAAGTGGCCTCTGAGTAAAAGGTGCTTCATGCATCATTACACTATTGGATCTACTTTGCCCACAAAGTTTCATTAATGTGACTGTGCCTTTACAGCAAAACAGTACAAATCCGCCAAGAACGATAACTATAAAGATAACAATATTAGCATCCACACCAACGCATGATAATGTTCTGTTTATTATAGCTGTAGTTTTGTCATCTGTCACTTTAAATGCTTCAGCTCTTTAAACTCGGGTCGGTTGCCATTGTCTTTATTGTTCTTCAGCTTGGGAAAAAAATTATAATTCTGGAAGTATTTCCTACAATATTGTTCTTCGGTGTCATCATAGTTAATTATTATTGTTCTAATATTATCGCCTTAATATTGAAAAAGAAGACTAAATCTATATCTCGAGAACTTAACAACCACCCAGGGCACCATAGCAACAATCTGGCAACAACCTGTGCATGTTGGCAGTGAATTTTGCACAGACAAACTCTAGAAATTGAGTTTTCCATCTTGTTTTTGAGACAATCTCTTGAATCTCTTGTCTCTTATCCTTGGTCTCTGATCTGATATATATGTTTAATTTTTGTTTGGATCTCATTGAAGCTTTTTACCAAAGCTTTGGCCACTCTTTTGACATGTCGTATTTTCCTCACGCAGGGTCGTCCAGGTCCAAAGGGGGATCCAGGCGATGCTGGTTTACCTGGACAGAAAGTAAGTGTTGCTCTGCCGGAGTCTTAGTGGGGAAATGTGAGGATTATTCGCTCTCTACAGCCTGTGCTACCTCTCTGGACGGGCTCCATGTGGCAAACATTAGATCTTAACTCAGGAGGGGGATTGCTGGGAGGCAGCGCTCAACAATAGTGGTAGATCACACCACAAGATAAAATGTGGGTTGGGAATGTAAAATGTAAATCTGTAATTTAGCCAAATCCTATATATACATATACATACATTTAGACAGACAGACAGACAGATAGATAGATAAACATAGATAGATAGATAGATAGATAGATAGATAGATAGATAGATAGATAGATAGATAGATAGATAGATAGATAGATAGTCCAACATAAGGAAAGGGAGAGTTAAATATATATATATATGGCATTGGATTTTTGATTAATGACTTAAATTTCAGTCTGTTCCTCATAGGACTTCTGAAGACTTATTTGACTACTTTTAAAATTATTTGTGTAATTTTTCAAGCTTGAAAGCCTCAGCATTGTGAGAAAGAGCACTATAGACATTCATCTAAGGAAAGGCTTGAAGTTTTGCAATAGCACAAGGGTGATTATGAGACAAATCAGATCTTTCACAACACAAGAAACTCAGGAACAAGCACAACTGATTCCTGAGAGCACGAGGGAAATGAGGGATTGGTAGCGTTATGCTGATCCTGTTTAAAAGCAGCCCATGTTTATTTGAGTTAATTAACAAATTGGAAGGCCAAAAAAAAAAAAAAAAAAAGGCTGAAGGTTTTCACACTGTTGTGATTATACTGCATGGTCATTTTGTAAATTCTTCTGGACGGACTGTGATATCCGATCCCAGTTAACGAAGAGTGGGCCGAGCCGTGCAGGTGACCGTGTTAGAGGAGTTGCTATAACAACATGCATTTAATGACTCGCAGAGAATGCAGCCGGGGTTTATAACGGCCAGTAAAACGGATCTGGAATATATTAAGTACCCTGTAAATCTAATGCCAAGACATCAAAGGAGAAGCAGGATTGACAAAGAGAAAGAAAGACAAAGAAAGCTAGCATGAGCGAAATGGAAGGATATCATCTTGTGTGTCGGAGGAAACTGTTTGTGTAAAGTAGTTTCATTTGTTTGGTCGGAGGTAAGCGACCTGTGCTAATGTGAAACTGGTGTGAGACTCTGGCACTGAGTCTGTTAGTTTTAGCTTTTGTTTTTCTTCCATTCTTTCTCTCAGGGTCCACCGGGACCGGCTGGTGCCATCGGGCCTATTGGACCGGCTGGAATACGGGTGAGTGAAAACGACTGTTCAATGTACAACATATATATTTCATTTACATTTGATACATTTGTAAAGTGCATTAAACATGTTATGGCTGTACTGCCTTTAATTCATGCTGTTTATAATTCATTTCATTGTTATACTGTGAAGCATTTTGGTCAACTATGTGCTATTTATGTAATGTTGAGTTGAATTATTATCTATATTTTTTACTGCAAATAGCGGTGTATGATCATTTTTGTTACTGTATTACAGTAATGTGTGAGGAAAATGTGCTTAATTGTTATGAAAACTATGTCACAATGCAAAAGATCTTAAAATAGGCTTTTTTCATTTTGGGGTGAAATACAACAAAGATTTGAACGTGCATTTGTGTTATCAGTCTAATGCAGATCTGTGCATGTATGTTATCAATGCAGGGACCCCCAGGGAAGGAGGGCCAGACGGGATCCACGGGCCCACAAGGACCTATGGTGTGTTCTTGATTCTTTTGAGGGGAGGGAGTGTTGTTAAATTTGTTTTCTTTTGCTGAGATGCGAGACTGTATTGCAGACATCTGTTTTGCTGAAGACCAGAGCTGTTATTCTTTTGTTCAGGGACCCCCAGGAGCCCCTGGAATGCCAGGACCTACTGGAAAGCCTGGAAAGAATGGAGATACAGGTGTTCCGGTATGAAACCTTCTGGTTTTCATAGACATACAACAGCACGACACTGTCACTGCCAGTGATTTGCCTTAATTAGTCCAAATGTATATGGCAGAAGGAAAGAAAAACTACACTTCTTAAATACATCTATTGTTTGAGAGCGAAAAGAGATTTCTTCCAAAGTCTCGGCTGGTTTTTCTTCTGAGAAAAAGACCCCAGTAACCTCACGTGTTTCTTCTAGACTTTCAGAAGAATTTCTCAAACTGTGCCCAGATTTGCACGGATCTAAAATTTAGAGATCTCAATGTGAACTCAAACATTTCTCTTCAAATGATCTAAGCTGCTTCACATTCATTTTATAGCTCTATACTCCTACTGTATGGCAACATTTAGGTCTATTTTTAGTCTATTATTGCTTCTCTTAAGTTGATAATTAAATGAAACATAACTCAGACCTCCATTGTGTCTCTGGATCTATAAAAGAACAAACCCTGGCCAACACTTTTCTTTTAATAGTTTAATTGTTTAATCTTACAAAACGCGAGTAGCACCTTTTTATGAGTTTAGACACCTTTCTAACACGTTGAGACTGTTACTCAAAAAGTACAAGTTAAAAAAGGAAATAGTCTAACACGATCCACATTGTTTGCAGTTTACAGTGTGGTTTTGGGCATAAATGAGGAGCGATTGAGTTTATTTTAGCTCATCTTTGGATGCGTCACAGTCTATTTAAAGAGAAATATGATTTTCATTCATACAGGGACCTTCTGGGGTTAAAGGAGACAAAGGAGAGAGAGTGAGTGATGAGTTTAATATCTGCTTTTATCATTTCATAAGAGTTTGAGTGGAGGAGACGTTAAAATCTCATGTTCGTCCTCCTAGGGAGACTTTGCGTCTCAGAGCATGATGCGCTCTATTGCCAGACAAGTCTGCGAACAGCTCGTGAACGGTAATGCATTTCCAAGTGTCTTATGCTCACCAAGGATGCACTTATTTGATCAAAAATATTATTATAATTTAAAATAACTGTTGTCTATTTGATAAGCTGAATTATCAGCATCATTACTTGAGTCTTCAGTGTCGCATGATCCATCAGAAATTGTACTGACCCTACATTTTTTTAACAGTAGTGCACTCAAGGCTAAAAGATGTTGTAAGCCATAATATGCATGTGCAAATAATAACACAGGTTGCATTATAATCCATTGCTTCACATTTTACATTTCACAGGACAAATGGGTCGATTCAACGAAATGCTGAACCAGATCCCCAACAACTATCACAGCAACAGTCCAGGCCCCTCTGGACCCCCTGGACCTCCCGGACCCGAGGGATCACGCGGAGAGCCCGGTCGGATGGGCAGGAACGGCCTTCCCGGTAGTCCAGGGTTGCCTGGACGGCAGGGAGAACGAGGTACCTGAAACAACAGCCAAAATCGAAACAAAAAACATGAAACCGTGCCAAATACACCCATGTGATTTTAATCAGCCCCAAGAACTGTGGTTAGTTTGGACTTCTGCCCTTCACTGTACGGTATATGTTGAAATGCTAAGACAAATAATTGATGCCTAGTGAGCTTCCGTGCGGTTTACTGTCTAAATTAAAAAGAAACCTTATACACTCTTAAAAATTAAGGTTCTTTACTGGCTTTGATGGTTCCATGAAAAATCCAATAATGGTGGAAGAATGTTCTTTGGATTATTAAAATGTTCACACTAAAGGGAGGTTGTTTTCATAGTTCTTATAACTATTGGCGGAAGTACCCACTCTTTGGCATGTTCGCAGTGAACGATTTTAGTTATAGGAACATATTTTGGGGGACTAACTTCAGAGTAGGGTCTAACCCAGCACAACAGGAACTATAAGGGACACAAGTGTATGTTGATTATATATACTTATTCCACAAATGTGGAAAACTGCAATAAGACAGTAACATACAGAAAGCTGATGTTAATGTAATTTACCTGTCACCTCTGTCTGCGACGTTGTTCTTTTCTCAGCCTCGATGATGAGTAGCACAAGTTTTTGGAGATTTAGTCCCTTCTTTTTGTTCTTTCAATTGCATAACTTATAAGTACATATTCCATCACCATTATCACGAAACCCACAACACTGCAAAAACACATCCTCCAGTTGTTGATGTTGTTGAACGGCGCAGATAAATGACATCGCTGTCGGCCAGTTTATATCACTTCAGAGTTTCTATTGGCGGTGTGAATGCAACCAGGACAATTAGGGGGAAATTTAGTTCTCGGGGGATTGTCCTGGTGGCTACCTTGTGCGAAAGACCCTTTAAAAAAGGGTTATTTTAAGAACCATTCCCTGAAAAGTTGTTTGGGGATCCAAGAATGGTTCTTCTATAGCATAGCTGCTAAAAAAATAAATAAAAAACTTTTGGCTCATTTCTTTTTAAGAGTGCAAGACCCTGATTTGAAACTGATGTTCTGCACCCACCACTTAGGTGTTATGTCAGGCCTGTGTGTTTACAGCATGTTTAGCAGTGTGCTGCGATGCAGATATGCATGTACGTCTGTGTTTGGGCTTATATTCCTGTGTTTGTGTGCATTTACATTAGGACCAGCTGGAGAGAAAGGAGACAGAGGAAGTCCAGGCGTCGGAGAGAGAGGACAGAGAGGAGCCACCGGACCACCTGGTATGTTTCATGCGCACATTTATACGCTGAAACTCGTTTACCTAGCTTAGCTCAGTCATGAGAAACCTTGAAATATCTCTGATTTACTGGCCTGTTTTCTTCCTTTTCTTAGACAGAGATCATGCAATATTTTATCTCATGTCCGCCACTTTTATTTTTAGACAGAGTGCAGTTGAATGTGATATGTTTTATGAGGTAAAAAATGAGCAGGCATAACTCTTCCAGACTTTTTCATCACAGAAACTGTATTTCACATTTAAAGGTCGTTTGGTAACACTTTACTTGACACCTTTATATATAATGCATTATAAAACTATTTGAATGCACCATTAATTATGCATTGTTATGCACCTTATTGTAACCACAGTTATAATGCATTATAGTACTTATTTATTCAATGTTGCGCCTTTAGACAGTATAATGCATTAAAACACTTTGGTTACAATTGTGTATGACATTGTTATGTCCATTATGAATACCTTTATAATGCATCATTCTGTACATAAAGGCTTCAAGTGAAGTGTTCTGAGGCAATGTTTTTTCGGACTTCTTTAGGCTCACCAGGTGAGTCCAGAACCGGCCCTCCGGGTTCAAGCGGCTCTCCAGGCATTCGTGGTCCGCCCGGTCGCAACGGTGTCGCCGGTGTACGCGGTCCGCCCGGCCCGCCCGGCTACTGTGACTCCTCTCAGTGTGTCGGTATGCAGTATAACGGACAGGGTTACAGAGGTACGTCCCTCATGTTCTAGCTCTGCCTGTTGCATGACAGTAGAAATAACATTAATGGCATGTGTAGTGTAACGCAGTGCATGAACTGAGCAGTAGATGATGCTCAGCAGAATAATGCAGATTATCATGGGTGAAACTTGCCAAACCTGTCCTATTTCACCCCAAAATTGAAGAAAATTTGAATTCATTTTGGATAAAGAAAACGAAGCTTTATTTTTTACCTTTTAGAATTTTGTTGCATTGTGACTTTATTTTGTCTAAAACGCTACCAAGCATTAAGTTTGAGCTCGGTAGATTTTTTTTTGAATGTTGTTAAGTCTTTTCTGCTTTCTCTTCGTCTATTAGAATATATATTAAAATAAAATTTATTCCTGTGATCAAAGCTGAATTTTCAGCATCATTACTCCAGTCTTCAGTGTCACATGATCCTTCAGAAATCATTCTAATACGATGATTTGCTGCTCAAGAATTAGATTTTTTGTTAACAATGTAAAAGTCTTTACTGTTACTTTTAATGCATTCTTGCTGAATAAAAGTATTAATTTAACTGACCCCAAACTTTTGATTGGTAGTGTAATGCGAAAAAATTCTCGTTTCGGTAAAGCAAAAAATAAATAAATAAAAATAAAAATAAATAAGAAGAATAATTCCAAGTCTTCAAAAGACTTATCCTACCTTTATGTGAGAAACAGACCAAAGATTTGAGATGTTATGCACTGAGAATTTCTCAAGACAGTTGTTACAAACCAATCAAATCTGTGACTTCTCACAAAGCTCTCATATGACTTTAGAAGATTTGAAATAAAGTGCCCAGGTCATTTTATATTTTTGAGCCTTTTTGAAGCTCGAAAGCTTCAGTCAGCATTTATATTGTGGTTTTCTTAGCATAGTCTTTCAACACAAAAGAACAACATGAGAATAAATAATGACAGAATTTTCCTTTAATTGTCCTAAAAATTGGCTTCATTTTCTTTATGCAAATATCTCCTGTCTTTCGATTTTGGGATGAAATGCGCTCCGGATCTTCACCCTCACTTAGTATCACAGTATCAGAAGCTGATTTTCAGTTTGTGATTTGTCTGGCGAAGAATTCTAACACCCTCTTTGACCTGTTCCAGGTTCATAAACTTTCTAAACCACCTGTGCTGCTTACACTTTGAAATCCTGAGAAAATCACATGTTATTGGGCTCTGTGCGGATAACCACCACGGAGATGATTAAGCGAACACTATTGAATGAAAGCAAACAAACAAACAATAAAAGCAACAAACAGAGATTACGATCTGCGGATGGGTACTAACAACAACTCACAGCCACGGGCATCAGTGACGGCAGCCAAAACATCCGAAAACAAGCTGCAGTCGGCTGGAGACGCATGACCAAAACACGCAAAAACACACCAGCAACCACAACAAATACTAACCAGGTGGATCTGTGGCCAAAACAACTGTCATTTAGCATGTTAACTCCAAGAGTTTTTCGTTGATCTGTAAATAAACTAATCGTGCCTAGTAAATGAATCCCAGTCCACTAAAACGCAATAGTTTTTAACCCTCGTAGTGAGCTTGAATTCAACTGCTTGCTGAATGCTGACACCAGTGCCTCTTATTTTACTGGTTGCCTTTAGTGATCTCACAGACTTTTGCTCAGGGCCAGTTTGAAGCACGTCTCTTTTTGTCAATCGGACCCTGGATGTGTCTTTTTTCTTTTAGTATGTGCACAGTTATCTTGCCAATTTAATTTCATCATGGTTAGTTTCTGTTTTGGTAAGATCATGTCTCTTTCAATTGGCTGTAAGTAAGGGTTTAAATGAATATCTGAACGGGCGTGTGGTTGAAGTCTTGATATCAGGTCTCATGTTGATATTTTTGCTTGGCAGGCCAACTTACCCATATCAGCAACCATTAGTATTGATAGTCATATAATTTACAGTGTCTATGTATGAGTGTGTGTGTGTATACTGACGCACACAGACAAGCAGTGGTGTCCAAAAGTCGGAGGGTATGTTTACATGACAACGATGTACTAAACACAGAAACGTTTTTCTTTTGGTTTTTGGCGCACAGGTGACAACATTATCAAATTGTTCACGCGGATCAGAGAAAAGGACTAAAAAGTTTGTATTATGCATGCCAGGCCAGTAGTTGGCAATGCTACCTTGTAAAGGAACACTATGCGCCTGAACACGTAATATGCATGCACATCACTGTTTTCACAGTGTTTTATGGTTTACACGATGTGTTCAAAAACTTTGAAACATATTTCCAGAAGCCCCCAGAACACAGCTGTCATGTAAATGAACGACCGATGTTAGTGTTGTGTAAACATCTCGAAATCTTTCATTAAAATCTATCATTTGATTCTTCCTCAAGTTTTATGTATTTGGCAGACACCTTTATCCAAGGCTGCTTAGATTATATTCAAGTTATTTATGTTGGCATCATTTGCATTGCCTGGGAATCGACCCCGTGACCTTGGTGTGAGCTACAGGAACAATTTTTGTGATGTAAAATGAAGAAGATTTTAAACTAGTTAATGAGGTCGATCATTTTGAACCTTATCAATCGTGCCGGACAACAAGATCAAGTGATTATGGAATTGTTATACTGATGTAATTTGGACCCCACTGGCTTCTGGACCCCACTGTGTGTCAAGTACATATATAAAACACCTAACAAGCAGTTTCTAACCCTTTGCACACTTGCCATAGCCACATTGAGGAAGGTAACAATGGTATTTTGCTTGAGTGACTCAATTGGCCACTGCCGTATCTCCAAGCAGAACAGTTTCCACCCGATGCCGAGCGCATAGACCCAATCCTAGAAGAAGACTTTGAGATTTCACCAAACCAACGACGCAAGAGGTCATTGCCAGAGACGGGATCTGAAAGGAAAGCGTGGTAAAAGGAGGGGAAGTTCACTGGCTCATGTTATCTGTTTGTTGACGTCCCGACGGCCTGTACAGACGATTTAACCCTTCGAACCTTGTGTGAATTCAGCAGATCAGACGCATGAATCTCCTAATGTAACCTCATAGCTTCTTTCTCTTCCACTTGTACTCCATCGCTTGTAAAATCGCATTGAATGTGTCACACATCGCAGCGTGCAGTTGAAAGGTGTTTGATAATTTATTAACATTGAAGGGTTTCCAAAGATCATCGCCTCTTCCAGCTATCTGCATATTCACCAATCATCATTTATGTCTCATATGAATACACATTAGTTATCCATTTCTGTCTGCGTTCACATGAGAGATTGTCTTTTTTGTTAACATCTGCAGTAAAACATGCCCTTCATCACAATATTATAAATCAGATATTGATCATATTGGATGAATGTTTGATTGAACCTCACAGCTGATTTTACCAAAGGTGGAATTGCATGTCTGTGCTGTATATTATGTTTTGGTTTTTTTAATTTTCATTTGTAGTTGTTTGTTTTCCTTTTTTTAATCCAGAATATAGTTGTTGTAATTGTTGTTTTATCAATATCAAATGCAGTTTTGGCATTTGCGTGCAAGACTATAGATATAGTATTGCTGCTTCATGTTTGCAACTGCACATTGTGAATTCCACAGCCTTATTTTCTTATTTATTTCTGAAACAGAGGAGGCATTTTTCAATAAAACTACTGAAAATATGGCATGTGACCTTTTTTTTTATTGCTGGTGTCATTTGATAAAGGTTTTTCAGGAGCAAAATGGCTGATGACGTCAAAGCTAGTTCATGCATGAATTCATTAAATTCTTGTATACTGCTAAAAGTTGGAAACATTTCTGTGAAGGTGATGGCAAGAGATCCTCCACAAATGAATCTAAAGTGATTGCTTTCATGTATTTTATAAAAGTGACAAACTAATTTGATCCTGTTTGAACAGGAAATGCTTCAAACCATGAAGGAAAATTGTTTGTCAAGTGCTTTCAAGGCAGCAAAAAGATAGTGTTTTGATCATTTCATAATTGCGTAATTTTACTATTTTAGCCCAATCACTCATGACATTCATTTGGAGGTCAATCAGGAAGGCAAAGTTCCTTAGAAATTAGCGGTTTGTGATTTATGAGTAAATCAAGTTGTGGTTAACTTGAGACTTTCACATTTGTTAAAGAATATAAATGACCGTTGTGCAAACGGGAACTCAGAAGCTTCTGTGTTTGATTGTTCAATTCATCAAGCTTGTAAATACATGCTGCAACTTGTTAGTACATTTACATTTACTTATGATATTTAAATGAGCATTTAGCAGATGCTTTTAAGTATCTTACAAAAGAAGGAACGGAAGCAATAACAAAGACTGAATTGAAAAAAAAAGAAGATTTATTTAATGGTTTTCAAACACTCCCTCATCTGCCACTGATAAGATTGAATCCTCCGGTATGTTGTGGCCTATGCATGTTGGACTGAATTAATTGCCGAAATTTGTGGAGAAAATGAAACAAAAATGTCAACACAGTGGCTGCCTTGCAAGCACTGATAATTATTGCATTTATTTCTTATGACCAATACAGCTTGTTTCCTCTCGTGCCATAGTTCAGTGCGCATTGATTCGTTTTTGTTGCATTCAAGTATTTTGATCAAATTAAGCACACATTCATCTGCTTCATATTGTAAGGAGCAGATTTGATCTTTGCAGCCATTGTAATCTGGGAACAAAATTTCACATGACAGATATTAAAAGCATGTGTACAAAGACTCGTTCCCTCATAAGGAACCACTTCAAGACCGACTGGAAGCTTCTATTAGGGGCTTCATTGATTTATGGCCAAAATTGTTGCACAATAGCCCAGATTTAATGTTGTTCAGACACATAGATGTGTCCACGATCCAGATAACTTCACTGATTTAGAGGAGAGTCATACCTTTCATAACTGAGCGGTTTCCAGCGGGGTCTGAAATGTAATATGAAAGATATGATGGATCTGACGGTATACGACAGTGTAACGCTCACAAGCACTGAAGCGTTTGAAGTCCGTCCAGACATGCATCGAAAAGAAAGCATCGTGACCTCTGATGGTGTCAAAATATAAAACACATTATCAGTAGATTCAGTTGGATAAAATAAGATAAGATGATCATTCCAGCCTACACACACACATATACAGTACATGATGCAGCGGATCTGAAAGATCTGTCTTTCAGACTTCTTTACATAACAAAATATCCACAGAGGGGAAAACATTCAGAAAGCACTACTTTTGTGGTGTGATTTGTCATTTTTGCAGCTTGATAACTCCTGGGGCCGGTTGCATAAACATAGCCATTACGTTAAGACAGTGTCTTAAATTCTAGTATGACCCACTAGCAGTTAGTCTGGGGCAGTCAGTCTTATATCAAATTAGGCCAATCTACGTTTTTATGTAAGTGATTTAAAAAAGACTAAAAGAAACAAATTTGAAGTCTAACTTGTAAGACTGGTCTTAGAGGTTTATGCAACCGGCCCCTGGTCATTGTATGATTGCGTAATATGGCACAGAATTCACATGTAATGCAATGCAATACAATGATGATTGAGAGATGAACAAATAAACGTTCCTCAAAGCCTGATGGATCATATTTGATACTCACATTTTATCATGATTTAAAAAAAAACAATGATGGATTATCATGTAAACCTAATTGCTTCAGTACAGTGGTTTATCTTTAAATATTATTAAAAGTTATTATTATGTTTACTTTATAAAACACGGTAAAGATTTCATAGCATAAAGACACCACGAGCTGAAGGGGGACATTTCTACAATTATAATAAAAGGCCATTTACTTGCGTAAAATATATAAACTATCAATCAGATGACAGAAGGCATTTCGTAGATTGTGTGCAACAGGTTTTTCAGCAAAGTTTTGAACATGTTGATTATTTAAAGGCCTTAGAAATGTGTCTATTAAACACTGTTAAAAACTGTTTGGATTTAAATAGACAAATGCTTAAGAGTCTGAGTTTCTAGTTATGTTTGGCAACAGTTCTTCTAAATCTAATAAACCCTCTTTTCTTAAACAATATTGAAGGAAGATACATCATCAAGATTTTGACCCAAAATCACATTTATTTCCATCAAGAGGTGCATCAGTTTTTGGTCCAGATCTTGTATTGTCAATGCAAGAGTCCAGCTCTCTGTAAAGTCTCCTCCAGAACATCACAAAGACTTTCAGTGAATTTAAGCTCTGGACTCAGAGGAGCCGATTCATGTGTGAATATGATTCTTCATTCTCTCTCACAATCTGAGTCTGATGAGTCTTGACACTGTCCTCCAGGAATATGGTCATGATGTGTCTTCATACATGATTGTTTAAGAAATGAAAAGCTACACTTCATCAATTAGGGTTAGAAGAACTGTTGCCAAACATATAACATGATAGAAACATAATAATCACTGCAATAATGATCCAATCATAGACTCTTAAGAATTTGCTTATTTAAATCCAAACAGCGGCTTTTTGTTGGCCGGGCCAGTGTACGCTACAGTAGGCTTTAGAAAATCACTGTCCTTTATGAAGCTTAACTGGTCACCACGTTGGGAATGACATGAGTAAATGATCACAGAATTGTCTTTTTTGGCTGAACAAATCTTTTACCACAGCGCCAGCAAACAGTGAACAAACCACCAGTGGCACGACTAGATTATTAACATTTCCCTCTGGGAAAAGTGGGCCCATCACAGCCTGCAGACTTATGACTCATTTGAGGGTTTAATGTGAGCACGTTGTTCACTTACTCCCTGGAACATCACAGAACTGAAGAAAGAGCTCGGAGAAAGCGCAAGTCTCCTGCGGGGAGCTTTCGACACTCGCTGCCGGCTGCTTCCAGAACCCAGAGGGGTACGGAGAGAAAAAAGCCAACGCTCTTCTCTTCATGGCCGCTTCTATGCTGAGCTGAAACTTATATTGATGCAATGGCCAAACATGACTTCATGGAAAGAAAGCAGGAGGAATCTGGCAGCTCGGACCGCTCGCCCAGCAGAAGGGGGTCCAATTAGTTTCAGTACGTGCTTGTCTGCAGAAATTAATATCCTGATATCCTTACCGACACATGCGAGAACAAGACCAAAGATGAATGAAATGCTTGGCCTCAGTGAGAGCTGCTTGGTGGTGAACAATATTTTAATACGGTCTTTTTGGTTATATCTCAACCATGACATCATATGAGATCATTTTCAGAGCCAATAGTTACTCAACGCAAGCGGTAGGAAAAAGTGTTTGAACACCACATGCTTTTTTGGGGTATCTGGAGATCTATTCTGTTATAGAGATCTATTGTAGAACGGTAGTGTAATTAATGTAATATTCAAGTGAACTGCTATTCATAAAATAACGTTTCATAATGTTTCACTAAGTTTGGATAACTTATAATTCCAGTGTAATTGCATTTATGCTGCATTCTCAGACATTTGAAAGCCTGTTCTGTTAAACATTATAGACTTATCCATGAAAATGCAAGAAATGAGTCTGTTGATTGAAAATGTATTATTTCTATCTCTGCTGTTCTCAATGGGGACCCAAAAACATATTTTGTAAGACTAATAAATCCCACTTAGCACTTTATTTTACAGTCCTGTTTCCCATGTACTATACTATGTACTTATTATAGTAGCCTAATTGTAATAACTGAGTAATAACTAGATACTAACCCTGAACCTACCCCTAAACCCTTATATTACCAGTACTTTCTAAGGTAAGTACACTGTAAGTACACGTACTGTAATATAAAGGGCAACCCAATTATCTTTTAATAGTTCAGTAAAGACTCTAATATCCTTTGACAGTATCTACTGTTTGGGACATTGTGATTTTGACATTGCTAAGCATTTAATCCTGGCATTTTTTGAATGAGTATAACATGTTAAAGCTCCCGCAGATTTTCTTTCAACTTTATTTCCCAGGTTACGTCCCTTGAGTTAGTGGAATGAGCCGAAGGTAATAACAGCTATAATTATATAATACAGGGGTTGGACAATGAAACTAAAACACTGGCCAATATAGTGCTGGAGGTTTCACGGCCACCAGGCCGATCTTCACTGATTTTACACTCCATCAGTAAGAGCCGAGAGTGAAGGTTGAATTATCAGCGCAATAGCACAGCTGTGCATAAAAACATAGTGGGAGACGTTTTAGAGTTCAAAAGAGGATAAATTGTTGGTGTGTGTCTCGCTGGCTCATCTGTGGTGTATGCAAGAGGAAGCTGTCGGAAAGAGATGTCCAGGTACTAACCCGGATTATATCCCAAAAAAACTTAAAACCACAGCTGTCCGACCCATTAAAGGAGAACTCCGGTCAATTTTAACTGAGCTCATTTTTTTGTAAATTTGGAGTGCTGTCAGTACAGAGAACAACGACAAAAATCAGTGTTGCCTACACCGTGTTATCATCTTTTTAAAACGTGCACCCTGTTGACTTCAATGGGGCAATTCGTGCCTCTTAACATCCTTGATGTGTCATTACAAGTGCACAGCCATGTGAGTGGTGTTATTTAGAGTGAACACGACTGCAGTAGATGTGAAAGATATGAATAAAAATGATGTTAATTCAGCCAGCTCACATACCTGTATTTTCTTCCTGTTTTCGGTCGAAGTCCACAGTAGTCGATTATCGAGTTCGCGCGTGCGACCAGGCTGTATGAGATCACATTCCAAATAAATATAAATAAATAAATACAGGTATGTGAGCTGGCTGAATTAACATCATTTTTATTAATATCTTTCACATCTACTGCAGTCAGATTGACCGTGTTCACTCTTAATAACACCACTCACATGGCTGTGCACTTGTAATGACACATCAAGGATGTTAAGAGGCTAAAAGCAGGTTTAAAACTTGCCCCATTGAAGTCAACAGGGTGCAAATTTTAAAAAGACGATAACACGGTGTAGGCAACACCGATTTTTGTCATTGTTCTCTGTACTGACAGCACTCCAAATTTACAAAACAATGAGCTCAATGTTAAAATTGACCGGAGTTCTCCTTTAAATGAACCAATGTCTGATGTCAGCTTCAATGGTGCCAACAGTGCAAATCCTGGGCTGTGGACAAACATGTATTGTTCTCTGAGTCCACCTTCACTGTCTTTCACATCAGTGGAGAAGAACCAGAGAAGCTCAACACTCAGTGGTGGATCAGTGATGGTATGTGCTGCAATATCATGATATTCCCGACTGTGTTAACAATGTCTCTGCCAAGAACTAACGCTTTCCTCCACCGGCATCACATAGTGACCCAGACACCGTTCTGGAAGAGGATCGGCTCAAAATCCCTCTGGACGCTGTGAAGGATTTGTATCTGTCATTCCCAAGATGAACCAATGCTCTATTGGCAGTGTTGTTTTACTTCCAAACTGTAATGCATTATAGATTACGTGTCACTGTTATTTAAAAGTAATTCTTTACCTTACAATATACTCTCAGAATTGTAATGCGTTACATTACTCCTGTATTAGAACGGCTCAAAATCCCGCTGTGAAGGACTTGTATCTTCATTCCCAAGATGAATTGATGCTCTATTGGCCACAAAAGGAGGCTGTACAACATCAATAAATGATTGTGGTCAAAAAACAGGTGTTTCAGTTTCATTGTCCAACCCCTGCATGCTATAATTATAACATTGCAAGAGCCACATCTGCATAAAAATAGCAGTGAAATGTAAAACAAACGCTGATCTCATCAAATGTATAACATTGTTTAAACAGACTTTGTTCAATTGTGTTTACAAAGTGTTCACCATGGCATGGTAATCAAAATATTATGTAGACATTATGAAATTGATAAAATATTTCCCTGTATGTGTTGAGGAAAAAAATGTATATCTTGACTTCAGTAGCAGAAGGGTTTGCACACATACATACTGTTAGACACAAATAAACACACATGCATGAGAAACGACTATCTAAACGAACTATACAGTCTGAATTACTGGCAGATGGAGAGCATTTCATAATTTTCATCATTTAGTTATAGATGAATCATGAAATGCATTTAAATTGAAGTTTAAAATCCAAGCTGACCCTATTTGCTTATACACAGTTCTGGTCCATTTGTGAGTGATTCATCAGTGAGTGTTATTGTAAAGAATAAAAATGTTTGTCTTCCTAATTTTTAACTTTCAGCTCACATATGCCTGCGTGGGGATCTTACCAAACATTTAGGATCTTATATCGCAACAATAGTGAACACAGTAATTAATGAAAGTATAAGTCTCTTTTGAGACCAATTCTCATCAATGCTACATTTATTTGATCAAAAATACAGAGAAATTGTGACAATTTATATTTTTTCTATGCAAATATATTTTTAAACTGTAATTTATTCCTGTGATTAAAGCTGTATTTTCAGCATCATTACTCCAGTCTTCAGTGTCACATGATCCTTCAGAAATCATTCTAATATGCAGATTTGATGCTCAAGAAACATTTCTGATTATTACCAATATTCCTATTTTTGAGGAATTCTTTCATAAAAAAGGAAAGTTCAGAACAGTATTTATTTGGAATATAGGCCTACATTTTTGGAACATTGTAAATGTCTTTACTGTCCCCTTTTGAACAATTTAAAGCATCAATGCTCAATAAAAATATTAATTTATTTTCTTTTTTTTTAACTCTTACTGATGCCACACTTTTGAACAGCAGCATCACGCAAAACCATTTCTCACCCATGATTATAATAATGTCTTTTTTTTCAAAACTGGAAGCATTCAATTTGACTGGTCATGTGATTTCTTAAAAAAAGTGGATTGTAACATTTGTGGCTGGTGCAACGTCCACTTGAGTCAAAATTATTCTCTGTGCTAATCGACAGATTCGGCTATTGAATCTGGAAGATGACTTTAAAAGATCTAATGATGTATGCAAAAAGGATTAAAGGTCTGTGTCCTCCTGTCAATGAAACCAATCAAGGCTCATTTCCTCTTTATTCATGGACTCTTCATTTAGTAGACCTAGATCAGAACATCTAGGACATGTCAAAGCCATTTATCAAAAACACAAGCATATGGAAGATAATGAATTAACTTCAATTAAATGATTTTTGTTATCGTCTGACCTCTCGTTGAGGTCACATATTTGTGAACACGCATTTCATGAAGATTTGAATAAACCTTAAAGAGGTCATATTATGCTCTTTTACAAAGTCTTTTTATGTTTTTGGGGTCTATTAGAATAGGTTTCCATGCTTTAATGTTCAAAAAAGAACATTATTTGTCCCATATTCTCCATTGTTGCAGCTCCTCTCTTCCCAGTCTGTCTAACGCTCAGGGGAGCGTTTCCCAAAACGATAGTTGCTAACTAAGTTTGTTGGTTGCAATGCAATTTCCCATTGCCAACCAACTAAGTTGCTCACAGGTTAGCAACTATGCTTTTGGGAAACGCACCCGTTTAGTTCCTGTCTCTATGAAGCCCCTCCTTCTGAAAAGCACACTGTGCTCTGATTGGTCGGCCTGATCGGTGTGTTGTGGTTGGTCAAGCGCTTCGAGTGTGTTTAGGAAATGTCCCGCCCCTTACCATAACCACCAGTTTAACACACTACTAACTAACTCAACCAGGCCCCGCCCCTTTATTCTGCGTATGAATTATTTAAATGAGGAATATTGTGACGTGTTTGTTCCCGGAAGAAACTCAAGACTACAATGGAGGCGTTTCAGGAGTTCAGAAACACTGACACTGATATAGAGAAGAACTCCCGCTGGAGGGACTTTGTGCTTTGGACTTTTTCATTCTCAAACAGCAACATTACACACTGAAGAGAGATGAACATGGACAAAAAGCATAATAGGTCCTCTTTAACCCCCAGGAGTTAAACATCAGTGTGCAACTTTTGTCGAGGAGAGGTTTGGTTTTATTTGATCAGACTTAGATTAGCAAAACTTGGCAAATGGTGGAAAAGTTGTCAGGCCAACTTGTTTTTTTCACAACTTGCATTTAAACACATTAATTCTAGTTATTCAATGTAATTAGTGGCCTAATTTGCTGAGGCATTTATTGAATTAGCAGACATTATGAGGTTAGCTTCAATATATTCTAATAGCCGCTGTTGCATTTAAACTGAAGCTTTGCCTGAAAATGTACTAATGATGGTCTGAACTCCATTTGAGCCATTAAAATCTGCCTGAAGTGCATCTTTTTAACCTGTTAAATATGTTTAACTTGTTAGGGCCCATAAATGCAGCCATTTGTTTGAATCACAACCAATGGTTTTTAAAACTCCCAATCACACATTAAAATCCATTTGCACTGATGTTAGACAGTATGTCTGTCTTTTTACATTGAAATATGATTGGGATGAGATGTCGTCTCCCATAAGAGAATAAACAACTGGCCCGCTCCGACTGACTCATAATAAAGTCCATGTGTCTGTCTGATTTGATATGACACTGGCAAACAATGTCTTAAAAGAAAAAGATGCAAGATCGAGCCAAATGTTTTCAATTGCATGTCACTTTTCCTAAATGTCACAGCGTAATGTTTTTATGCATTTGTTTACTCTTGTTATGTGGAGATATATGCTTGACATCTTGCAGTTTGACTGTTTCAGCTGCCATGAAACTTCTCAGTCTGATGCAAGTCTGTGTTATTAGTTTAAGGTTTAAGTGCTGTTCACTAAAAGCACACACACACACTACAAGATAATCGGGCCGATTTTTGGGCCCAATTCTCCCCTTTCGACAATCCTAGTTAAGTCCCGATAAACTTGATGGTTCTACGGATTATTTGATCATTTTTCCCTGTAGTGTGAGGTGTGTTAAAGTGACTGAATCTCCTCAGAAGAACGTCGGGAATTCAATTCTTTTTCACATTTATTTGTATAGCGCTTTTCACAATGCATAGGCTATTGTTTCAATGCAGCTTTACAGAAAATGCATGTCTATATTACAATTTAGAGTGATCTGTTATCAGAGGTGTGTCCAAGTTATGTATTTCAGATATGTACATAGGCTACACACAGTTAGCTAATGTATTAATTTAAACAATGTATTAATTTAAGGCAGAAACAATGAGTTCATCGAATACAGAAGAATTTATAGTATTGGTGCATGTTGATTCATCCATCTTGAAAATTTACAATCAGAAATCCTGTTGTCTGGGGAAACCGTTACTCCGAGGACAAACCCACACACGCTCTGTAGAGGATGACACGGGAGTGGATTTTCACTCCTGTCCCGTCCCACTCCCATAGAAAGAAATCTTGTCCCGTCCCACTCCCAGACCAAAGTTTAAAAAATAATCCCATCCCGCTCCTGGTAAATTGACTCCCACTCCCATCCCGCTCCTGTTTAAACTGACTCCCGCTCCTGTACCGCTCCCATATATTCTTTTCTTCAATTAGTGTTTAGTTAATACATAGAATTTGATTTAATCTGCTCTCCATCCTGTTTTAGACCTGTTTTTGTGCCTCTTCAGACCGCTCGTCCCTGAATCACTTGCGCACTTGACTAAGACTAAGCATGTCTTACAAGCAGCGTACATTGTGCTATCACCGTCACATTCTACTCTCATAAACTTAATTAATATTTCAGACTTTCCGACCAGTTCTGTGAACTTAATAGACATGTCATTACTTCTGACTTTGCGCTGTAAATAATTTTTTGCCACATCGACTTCTCCGCGGCGGTTAGCTCCCTCCATCACTGCTCTTTGAATTCCGGCGGTAAGCCGTGACAAAAAGCACTGATGGCTTCTGGGGCGGCTGGGTCGTGTAGTTATTTTTTAATTGCGTTACATTGTAGGCGTATTAAAAGGAAACTACAAAATGGTGCATTTACTTTTTTCTTTTTTTTTTATCATCTTTGCCATTGGTTAATTCCCGCTCCCATCTGCTCCCGTTAACCATTTATCCTGTACCGTCCCAATCCCGTGATTAATAGCAAAGATGACTCCCATCCTGCAGGAATCTCACGGGAATCCCGTGACCCGTGGGATTCCCGAAAAAATGTCAGCCTCTAACGCTCTGGAGATTTTCACATGGAAACAATACTAATCAGAAAGCGAGCTGACAGAAGACTCACCTCCTCCAGCTCGCGCTGTAACATGTAGAGGAACACATGTCTGTGTTCACGCCGTCTCCACAACTTCATCCAAAACTTTTTCCTGTTCCCCCGCAAATTTTCTGTAACAAGCAGTCCGCTATTATGACCATTTCTTCTTACCCGACGTCCGCCATGTTTGTTTACACTAAAATCCGAGTTTGACCGCGAGATCCCGTGTTTAAAGGGTACCTATTATGGAATTTTGAAAATTACCTTTCAAGTAGTGTGTAACATAGATCCAAGTGAACGAAAACATCCTGCAAAGTTTTAAATATGAAAGTTCACCGTATACAAAGTTATTGTCTCTCAAAAGTAAGAGTCGACTCTGAGTCGCTGATATGAATCGTTCGACGAACGATGCTTTTTCTCTAGATTTATGACGTCAAGAAGCAAAATGATCAAATTGGCCGCGCCCACTCATTGCGCGTGCCGCGCAGACACCAGTGAAACTTGACAACATCATGGCGACGACGAGACGATGTGTTCTGAAGTGCGAATCAAAAGAGACCTTTTTTCACTGTCCATGGACGAGCATGTGAAGAATCAGTGGCTAGAGTTTATATTTACAACTATACCACACAAGTATAGCCGAACCGTGATGTGTTCGCCTCATTTTAATGAAGATCGCTTTACAAACATAAATGCTTTCAAGTGTGGATTTGCACTTGCACTTGCAGTTGATATTGAAGGAAGGTTCAGTACCAGTTTATTTGGATCGGCTTCATCCTCCGAATCACAACCTGTAAGTATTATTAATAATTGTTGCTTTTATGTGTTTTGTTATAGCAGCATGCTCAATAAGTATGTGTGTTGTTTAAGTTACGCTCAGCGCAGCTTCTAGGTCTCCAATGTCAATTTTTTTTTAAATATGTGAAATGTTTGTCGTTGTTATTGGAGTTACATAAAGAATAGAGCGTCTTGTAGTACTGCAGTGCTTTATCAATATGTTTAAGCGTTGGGCTAACGCTAACAATAACTGACTGTGTCATCTGACCAATCACCGCCGATTAGCGTCACGTAAAGGAGGGGTTTGAAAAATGAGTCGAAAAACGAATCATTAGGGAGTCGGTGAGCAAATCAGGTAAAAATAAATGCATATTATAAGACAACAAAAGTGTTTTTTGTCATTGCATGCGTGTAAAACTGTTGTTGGGGACTCCCAGAACAATATTAGGAACATTTTAAATGCCATAATAGGTGCCCTTTAAATAGACTGTAAAACAAAAAGTTTGAATCTGGTTGTGTGTGTGTGGAGTGCTATCTTGGTCACATCGCGGCACTCCACACAAAACAGGAACAAAACAGTAAAATCTATTATTATTTTTTTTTAGTCGTCATGTTTGTGGTCTCTCACATTTTGAAAACCTGTTAAGATTTTAAAAATCTTTTAGTGTGGCCCAGCCTAAAGGTAAGCATTTCAATTAGGCTACCTTCCCTCATTCAGAGAGTTAAATCAAACTTTGGCACTGCACCGTCTGTGAGATTGATACCAAAATTGTGCTTTTATAAACATTAGACTTATGATTTTTGCATCAACCCAACTAGCAAAAATAGGTTCAAAGAACGCTTTACTAACGTTATAAAAAAAAATTATTTCTGAAAGTTCAGAGAACATTATATGTTTTTAAAAAGTTTTTTTCTTGGTTATGTAAACGTTAAAAAGTAACTAAACCCTAAAACAACATTTTTTAGTTAATGATCTGTAAGACTCAAGGGGGTAACGTTATCCATCCGCCAGAAACTGAAACCTGCCTCGAGGCCGCCATTGCAACAGAACTTCATTTTGGCGTCCCTTTGACACCGAATAACTTTACATCGGAGGAGTCCAAAGACTTCATTTGTCCATTATTTATTTCTAAAGAAACACGACCATGTATAAGACTCCATTACTTTGTATCTTACGTTATGGCCCTGTAGAAGCAGTTTTTGTAAAAATAGGCTAACGATTGCGTCATAACGAATCGACTCTCCGTCACACAGTCGAGAAATTACCGTACAGACAGGAAGAAAAACTCACGGCAATCAGAGGGACGTGGAGGCATAAAGTCAAGAGAGAAGCATAGAGAGTCATAAAGTGTCTCCTGCTGCTAGTTCATGGACAGCTAATGCTCACGCTCTCCGTCTCTGTGAGATTCGGAAGGGAATCATTCAGATTTCACTCGACACGGCTACTAGAAGACAGACAGGTTGCTCACGTGACATCTACGTCGTCAAGCTCAGTTTGAGCCTGCGCAGTAACCCTGGTGATCAGGAAGTGAGTGCTTCTGATTGGGCTTCACTTTTCTCCGTTGAAATCCATGGGGTCGCTGTGTCCATTTCTTTTCCTGTCTAGTAAGACTGGGGCTTTATTAAAGGAGAACTCCAGCGCAAAATGAACCTTTGGTCTAATTACACATTGTTACCTAGTCAACCGTTATCTGAGATTTGTTTTCATGATTATCGAATGTAAATAGTTTTATCTCTAAAAACAGTTTAGCCTATAACGCTAGTATAACGCTAGTAAATAGGGCATAGAGTATTGACAAATAAAAATCGCTTGTTAATACCACTAACAAGGCTCAAAATAGCCCCACACTAACACGGTAGCATAATAAGGGTCCCTACCTTCAAACCGAAGCATTGAGAACTTTGTCAGTGTCCAGACAGTTTAATAAGAAGATATTTTATACATACAGTCAGCTTCGCGAATACAGGCAGAAGCCATCTTTGAAAAACAGTCTCTATCAGTCGATCTACGAACGCCGATCCAAGTGCGCTGGTGAGATGTGATTAAATTATTTTTATTTATTTATTTTCTCTGTTGCGTTCAGTGCTTCTCTTATGCGCTCAGTGCTTTCTTCCGGAAACAACGGACCATATGAGATTCTACACAATTCAGCGCACTTGGATCGGCGTTCGTAGATCGACTGGTAGAGACTGTTTTTCAAAGATGGCTTCTGCCTGTATTCGCGAAGCTGACTCTATGTATAAAATATCTTCTTATTAAACTGTCTGGACACTGACAAAGTTCTCAATGCTTCGGTTTGAAGGTAGGGACCCTTATTATGCTACCGTGTTAGTGTGGGGCTATTTTGAGCCTTGTTAGTGGTATTAACAAGCGATTTTTATTTGTCATTACTCTGTGCCCTATAAACTAGCGTTATACTAGCGTTATAGTCTAAACTGTTTTTAGAGATAAAACTATTTACATTCGATAATCATGAAAACAAATCTCAGATAACGGTTGACTAGGTAACAATGTGTAATTAGACCAAAGGTTCATTTTGCGCTGGAGTTCTCCTTTAATGCTGTCTCAATTGATTCAAGTAATTTTTTTGACATTTGTCTGAGTGCTGCCCTCTTCAGGTTGAATGGTGGCGACTGCAGTTGAATTTTCCTATTGGAAGTTGTGGTGCCCTGTGATGTAAGAGGGTACCAGCTCCACGCCCTTGGCTACAGAGAGACGCGTTTCAGGTGCACGCCCCCTCCACTGGGCTCTCGCCCCCTCCACTGGGCTCTGCCCTCTTTTCCAGCATTTTTCAAATATTGCCACTGGGGTGAAGTCAGGCTCGCTCTGACCAGGGATTTAGTTACCCTTTAATGAAACATTCCATTTTATTATTCCATTTTGCATTATGGGAACATAACTTTTGAATGTTCTCTGAAACATTACAGTAGAGTGTGAGACGGATGTCCAACTAAAATTTGTCAGATAAAAACGCTCCACATACTGTGTATAAATAATGTTTTTGTGCTAACATTTTGAGAGCATTATTAAAGACCAGATAACTTTGAATGAACATTTTGTTGATGTTACTGGAGGAATATTTGGTCCTAACTTTCATTCCTGTTAGATGGGAACCACATAGCAATGTTCAAGCAACCACTTCAAATGTTTGTTTGCTTGGGCAAACATCAGTTTTATATTCTTCTGAAAATGTAAAAATCTAGTTTAGTCCTTAATTGCCTGCTTTGCCTGCCTTTTAGATGTTTAGATGTCGACTACAGCACTTTAAACTGACATCAAGTATCACATCGATCTGACCGTTGTCATCCTGGCCAACTCAAACAGCATTTAACAAGTGATCTATGTTATAATAGACTTTCCATGACCGTCCCCAAAGAGTTATTCTGAGTTTGGCATGAGAACGGCCATTTGTCAGAAATCAGCGGGGTCACGGGATGATTTCACTCAGCTGTAATTAGACGCATGTGCATGCGCCCACCGAAACACCTGATTGATTTTTATTAGTGATTGCCGATAAATTCTATTCAAACAAGCGCTGGTGCTGCAGGGAATGCTGAGTAATTCTCTCTCCATTCCACAGTGATTATTCATGTTACACAAGACTCTCCAAAGTGTCATTATCCAGCATTTATGTTCATCATTTGACTTTAATCGGCTGGATTTCCTGATGCACAGACACAGCTGTGCAGGTGTACTGAAGGGATTTCTCTAAGGACAGTCGTAAAACAATTTTTACGAGTTGGATGTGTGTGTTGTTTTTATTTTGCACCACAGAAAAGGTGCTTTTCATCTGTTATGATGGTCTATTTTGTTCATTTAATTCTAGTAATTATGTTAAGAGAAATTAGGTGTTTCTTCAACCTTTGGGTAACTTTTGGCTGTGTGTGTGTGTGTGTGTGTGTGTGAGAGAGAGAGAGAGAGAGCCCAGCTAACAATTTATGGTTCCCAGAACGTTCTGGGAACGTTAGTTTTTGGTTGTGGGAACGTTCCCTGAAGGTTATGGTTTAGGTTAGGTTTTGGTTCCCATGGAAAGTTTTCTGAACGTTTAGGGAACGTTAGTTTTTGGTTACATTGCAACCTTTAGGCAACCTTTAGGGAACGTTCCCCTAACGTTCTTTTTTACATTCTCCTAACCTTTAAATAACTTTAACAACAATGGTACCAATTTTATTATTACTTTAAACTGTCTGTGCATGAGCAGGAATTAATTATTATATATTAGCAGGAATGAATGAATGAACAAACAAACAGGCAAACTTGATGGGATTTAAAACTTTAATATAAAATGAAAATACAAAAAATATAAACGGCCTAAAAAAATAATACAAGAATCAGAGTCAGATTTATACAATTTTAGTATACAACTATGTAGGGCTGGGTATTGACAAATTTCACGATTCGATTCACAAGCTTGCAATTCAATTCGATTTCGATTCTGATTCGATACAATATTGATTATTTTGGATATGTTACAATAAATAAACATTTATAATGTGTTTAGAATTTTTTTTTTAATTACCTTTACAGGGACTTTAAATTACCCGTTTATTTATTTTTTATAATAAGATTATATGAAATATAAACATTTAAATGGTGGCTGCCAGATTTATTCAAATATGCATAAAACATTGAAGAACATTAAGATTATAATGCATATGTAATATTGTGCTTATATTTTAACAAAATGCTCCTCTCTAGAGTTATTTTTTCTAGCTGACTAACAAGTTTATGGCCACATGTGGTTTTTCTGAGGTAAATATGACGATTCATGACATTGATTACAAGCTGTTTAACTGACGTCTTTCCACGGTTGAAACACTGATTGAGCGAATCAATGTGACATGATACGGATTTCGATAAGTTTTACTCTATCTTTTAACACACTTTCAGATGCTCATTAATGTTTATTTTTGCGCTGTATTGGTATTAAGCCGGAAGAGATCAAAGCGCCCCGCGCTGCTGCTTCTCTTGAGCTGTGCCAGAGCGATCTCACGCCACAGCGCCAAAACGGTATTTGTGTTTTTGAATTTCAAAAGAAAATGAACGTAATTTGAAAATTCACACGGTTTCATATCAATAGTAACAAAGGACAAAGATTATTGCGATGTTTTGGATGCGTGCTACAATGTTCCATCAATTTAAATGAAACAGCATTAATCGATTCTTGAGATTTAAGAATCGATATCGGTTTGTAAAAATGAGAATCGATTAATATCGAGAAATCGATATTTATTACCCAGCCCTACAACTATGACATAATATCAATACAAGTACAAATGGAGTGGGATGAAGAGTGCAAAGTAATAGTGCAAATGTAGTGTGCAAGATGCATAAAGTATGTAATGTGTAGGTGAATGGCCAAAGTGGCAAAAATACAATAATAACAAAAATAGGGCTCCATGGTTCTGAAGGTCCAGTCCTTCTCAGCTGGCCTAAAAAGAAAGAAACAAAAGTTTGATATGTCATACTAAGAATGAACACATTGACAAAAGCAAGACAAATTGCTTTACTAACAACCCTGTTTTTTATGATAGCAAATATTGATAGTTTACCCATTCCATTGATTATTATGAACATCACATGGAAGAATTTCAATTTACCGTCTGTGTGGGGCAAACTTTAGCACTTGCCCAATCAAGTCCTCCGCGGGGAAGTTTTTCTCGGAGGTCGCTAGAGTAGAAGTCAAAATTAAACATAGTTACAAGTCAAATTAAAACCTTCAAGCTAAGAATAATACTGATGTGAACAATAAAATAACACCTGCCTGTAATAACCCTGCAGATTGTCAGGTCCTGGAAGGCCTTCTTTGCCTTTCTGCCCCGCAGACTATACTGTTTTAGCACGTCATTGGTTGCCACTCGCCGTAGCATGCGACGGATGGCAGTACCTGTGGTCGAACCTCCAAGGGTTGTCAGGAAAAGTTGCTGTAAAACATATAGAAATACAAATTATACATGTAGAACAAAATGGAGAGCTTGTACATTCTCATTTTGTAAGAGCCGTCAGTTCAGTTATAATGATATTTGAAGTTATGCAATTTTATAGTGTTAATCTTAGGGCAGGACTATGGCCACTTAATTACCATGTTGTCCCTTCTCTCCTGTTGACCGAGACTCCTGTCAAACTCCTCCAGCTCTGTGACTGTTGAGCAGGGCGACGGCAACATGTCATCGACTGGAGCAGAGGGAGGTGACTGGGAGCTCCTTAAAGGTGGGGTAGGTAAAAAAAAAATTGTCCAAATTTGTTTAAACTGTCTTTATATACCAATACATAATTAAAATGTAAGTACTCTGACAAAGAGATTATACAAATCGAGTGTTTGTAGTCCTCTCAGGGCTGCAATAAACACAGCTACTTATCTCCATTCGGGGCGAATGAAATGATTGGCTGGGGCGACTGTCACTCTCCCTCGCTACCATGACTACCACCCCGCGGTTACAGGAGGCGCCCACATGTGCGCGCGCGTTTGACTCGAAGAGGTGAAGAGGCACTGAAGCTAGTAATAATAACAATTATGGCAGAGAAAGAGCAGTCACAATTCTCAGTACCTGCATATACAGTCAGCGAAACAAGTAAAAAAAGGAAGATAGTATTCGAAAAGGCTATGATCAAAAAGTCTTCGGATAAATCAATCAACCCCGGACCTGTCCTTGAGCCGACGATGCGGTAGGCTACTTGTCTCCGGAGTGTTAGGCCTCATCAGAGTCAACTGTGCTTTCATCGTGGAAGCTCTTACATGCAAAACACAGTATATGTTGGAAAACGTGTATCAATGCAACCTGTTTTTTTAGCTTTGCCTTATGTTACTAGCTCGTAACCGATGAAAACTCAATATATTTTAAACTGTACCAGTATTGATATGCTAGCTTGATAGTGAGTACTAACAGCCATGTTAGTTGTTTATATTTATAATGATAAAGTTAGGTATTTTATTACATGTGATTCTGATATGATGTCACTACATGCACTGCGCTCCTCTCCGCTCGCGCTGGTAAACGCGTCCTCCAGCTGATGTGTTTCGCGTCCATGTGTTTTGGGGGCGTGGCTTTGGAAGGAGCCCAGACCGGAGGGGGTAGGAGTGAATGGAATAAGTAGCTGTGTTTATTGCAGCACTGAGAGGACTACAGACACTCGATTTTTATACTTTCTTTTTCAGAGTACTTACATTTTAATTATGTATTGGTATATAAAGACAGTTTAAACAAATTTGGAAACAAGTTTTTTTTAGACAAATATGACCTACCCCACCTTTAAGAGCATGAGCAGCTCATCCATCTTCTGCTCCATCTTCTCCTCAAATGCATCCATCTGCTGTGCCATGCGGGTAATGGATGTCCTCACGGCTATGGAAAAATTATTGGTTTTAGTTGTTATACATTATATACTTGCATATGTGAACAACTTAAGTGAGTCTTCTTACCTCTCATTTCCGTCTCCATGGCTGAGCCACCTCCCTCTGTGTGATGAGTTCTGCTGTTTACAACAACAAAAAGAATCAAGTTACTCTCAAGTTCCTTGTCATGAAATTGTATTTCATTGGAAAATTCAAAGCCACTGTACCTTCAGGCTGAGCTTGCGTCACAATAGACCCATTCAATTCTGGGTGACTGGCTGGTTTTCTGTGTGGTGTTGACTAAAAAGAAAGTAGATATGAATATTGGTCAGTTCATTTATGGCAGGTTTCTTGCGCATGGCAAAAAAAAAAAAACTTACATGCAGGTGGTGGAGGCATCTGCATGCCTGTAAAAAGACAGAAAGAGACAAACACATCAGAACAGTCACATGATATGCACCAGGTTGAATGTCAGTACTCAGTTGTTCGTTGGTAGGAAATATGACTCTGGTTTCTTAAATGCATGCAGAAATGTTAACTTACGGACAGGGCTTCCAGACACACACTCTGTCCTGGAATGCTTTCTTGCTTGTGGAACAGTTTCATCTGAAATAAAAGACTAAACAATTTGTACAGATTACAAAAAGAAAATTTTAATGGTGTAAATAATTCCTTCTGTACTTTTTTGAGAGCCAGTAGCAGAACAAAGCAGTATTTCCATACAGAGAAAACTATTTATTTATTTATATATAGTATAGCAGCAATAGGTCACCTGTACAGAGCCAGATTTTCTTGACTGTATATTTGACCCAGAAGTACCTGAGTGAACCTTATGGGTGGTGTTCCTCGCTGCAGGAGTCACTGGTCTCATCCATAGGTTTGTCCATGGTCGTCGACTCGTCGTAGCCCAGAGACTTTCTAATGGGGAGACACAGCAGCCATAGAAATGCTAATTAATTAAAAGAACCAGTATATCTTATTTGTAACAAGAACGCAAGCAGGTTAACATGATGACACAAAACATACAATGTGGCAAAGCATACACGTTGTGCACCAGCATACAAAGCCCAATATATATGCATTACAGATATATATTAGTACAGCCATTAGCTAGAGCTAAATCCATTATTACAGCTACAGGACCCAAAACAGTCATATGAGCATGCGCAGTGACGGAATATAACAAAGCCCTACGAGGGAAAGGCTTAAGGTTAAACCCCAAACACTTGTATTACAACCACAACATCATGAAACTGTAGCGTATTTCACTTACTTTTTCGTGAGAATGTGAAGCTGAAATGTGAAGCTGTGTAGGTCGTTGGTTGTTTTTCCAATTCTTCCTGATAGTGAACGGGGTTCTACGTAGACGTATCCATTTCTCCCAGCCAATCTGGAACGTCCTTGTTGCGTCACACGCCTTGACGTCAGGCAACCTGGCCAATCAGCATTTTAGAGGGTAATTTTAAACTAAAATGGAGTGTGTTGCTCTCTCCGACACACTGGTACTACTAACTAACGTTACCCACTCTTTCCTGCACTTAACCATTAGATAGAGTTTCTTATTATTTACTGTTTAAACGTAAAGTGTAATGCTAACGTTACAGTGTGTAACATCACACACCCTTATTTGCTCGACGGCACAGGGATGCCAACGGTAACTTACAGGAATAAATGAAACAAGTTCTGAATGTATTCTAACAGTGATAGCAGAAAACTATTATACAAATATTTTACCGAACTATTATTATTTGTTTAATCCTTCATGAAACTCACAAACAGTGTGAGTGCTACGTGTGTATTTCTATAAAGAGACGGGAAAAAATGTAACTAGCCTACACAAGATGGCTTGTAGGCTACTAGGCAACATGAACTGGTCAGTTAAGTTGGGAGCTAACGTTAGCACTAACTAAAACGTGTCTAGGGCTAATACACCTGTGCTCAAACACACCAATTAATCTCGAGTGTCCATTTACCTGAAAGAAGACGGGTTCCCAGGCATGTTCTGTGTATCGATCCAGACCAGAAGGACTTTGGTGTATGTAAATCTAGCACAACACGGAAGCCAGTACAACCGGTCGGTCACCTGAAAGCAGAGGCCTTTCCCCCTACTGGTGTGGGGGTGTAACGGTTGGATTTGTACACCGACCGAACTGCACTTGTTAGAAGTGAAATGTGGAATGAAAGAAGTGAATTTTCTTAGTTGTAAAAATCGTTCTATTGATAGATTCTTGTTTTAAGTATTTTTAACTAATACAGTTAAAAAATCAAAATCAAGCAAAAAAGTATTGTTTTTAGCTAAATTTATTATCAGCATAAAAATAAATATATTCTCTTACTATGCTGTTTATCTTACTTATATTTCATAAGACGAACCATTTTTGAGTGAATCTAAATCAAGTGACTGCAAACCTTTTATATGCTACGTCATTAAATGGAGCTGAAATAAACATTTCAAACCCGCACTCAGAACAACCAAAAACAACCAAACGGGAACGTTGTGTGGAGGTATGGTGCAACCACAGGAGAACGTTTTAGTTGGTTGGTTCCCTTAACGTTTAGGGAACGTTATAACCCTGAGGGAACGTTCCCTAAACGTTAGTTTTTGGTTTGGTTCGAACTAACCTTTAGAGAACCATAAACTAACGTTCCCTAACGTTCCCTAAACGTTCTGTGTTAGTGGGGAGAGAGAGTGAGAGTGAGTGAGTGAGTGAGTGAGTGAGTGAGTGAGTGAGTGAGTGAGTGAGTGAGTGAGTGAGTGAGTGAGTGAGTGAGTGAGTGAGTGCGTGCGTGCGTGCGTGCGTGCGTGCGTGCGTGCGTGCGTGCGTGCGTGCGTGCGTGCGTGCGTGCGTGCGTGCGTGCGTGCGTGTGTGTGTGTGGTCCAGGTAAAACCTACATTATGGGGACAACATGTCCCCACAAAGATGGCAACATCTGACATTTTACATTTTTTGGTCCCCGTGAGGAAAACAGCTTATAAATCATACAAAGTGATGTTTTTTGAAAATCTAAAAATGCAGAAAGTTTTCTGTAAGGGGTATGGTTAGTGTAAGGGGATATAATAAACAGATTGTATAGTATAAAAACCATTATGTCTATGTCAATTCCCCATAAAACATGGAAACCAAGTGTGTGTTTGTCTCATCACAAGATAACTTGGCATCTTACAAGATATTTGAAATGTAGCAAATATTTTATGATGAAGGCATGGTTTCCAAGGCAGTTTTAATGCCCATCATGTAAAGAAAAAAATATTTGAGCTGTTAGATTTAATAAATTGGGATATACAAGAGCCCACAGTTGAAGAAACACCCAATTACGCAAGAGTGTGCCTCATCCAGAGCCGTGATGTATGTGTACTAGCAATTAGCTACAAGTGTGAATCAGAAATATCAATGGCCTTTTATTCTAAATTACATATTGAAAGATACAATATTTTTTAGACATTACGCAACTGTTTTTCACAAGGTCAGCTCAATAAAACATAACTAATTTTTATAGAACTTGATTTTTATAGATTTGCTTGTGAGCAAAAGTCACTGTGGTGGTTGCCAGGGTGTTGCTATGCAGTTGCTAAGATATTCTGAGTGGTTGCTACACAGTTACTAACTGGTCCTACTTCAAGCGGGAATCAAACCAGTGTCACTAGCATGGTATGCACGCACACTAACATGGACGCTAAAGACTACAGTCTCTAGTTTCGGTGGCTAACACACCTTTTGACATTAAAGAAGTGAGGTTTACTTGCACAGCTCTTACTAGCCGGCCTCCGTTACACTCACCCCTCTAAACCTCACTCCCATCCGGGTCACGGCACCAAATGTAACTGGTCCTACTCTACCCTCTTCAAGCAGGATTTGAAATGGCGTCACCAGCATGGGATGAGGACGCGCTAACAAGGATGCTAAAGCCTGCAGTCTCTAGTTTCAGTCACTAGTGCACCTCTTGAGATTAGGGGAGAGAGGTTTACTCACACAGCTCTTACTAGCTGGCCTCCATTATACTCACCCCCCCCTAAATCTCACTCCCACATGGGTCACGGCACCAAACTTAACCGGTCCTTCTCAACCCACTCCGAGCGTGATTCGAACCAGCGTCTTCATCATGGGGGGGTGTGCGCAATAACAAGGACGCTAAAGACCGCAGCCTCTTGTGTCACTTGCTAGCGCATCTCTTGAAGTCAGAGGAGTGAGGTTTACTCACACAGCTCTTACTATCTGGCCTCTGTTACACTAGGGCAGGGGTAGGCAAGTTCGGTCCTAGAGAGCCGCTGTCCTGCAGAATTTAGTTCCAACCCTAATCAAACACACATGAACAAGCTAATCATTGTCTTCAGGATTACTAAGACTATAGGCAGGTGAGTTTTTGTTCAGTGTTGGAGCCAAACTCTGCAGGACAGCTCTCTAGGACCGAACTTGCCTTCCCCTGCACTAGGGCAATGCTAGCTGGTTGTAGCAAATGCATTGCTAAGCAAGCAACCAAACAGGCATGTAAAAAAGCAATACAAAATATATCATACAAAATAGAATGTGTTATTATCACATAAAACCAATGATAATTGCATTTAGTGCATTTAGTCTAGCAGCATGCTGGATTCATACCACCAGACCAAAGATGCATGTGAGATACTAATGTGTTTAAACTCAACCCACTCATTTTCCAAAATACAATTTGGTGTGTCTCTCAACAGTTAGTAATAAATCAAGGGTAGTAAGAGAGGAAGAACTCTCAAAACCGCAATTAAGTGTACTTTACAGCAGTGGACTGAGAACGGCAGCCAGTGATCAGGACCTTAAGTCCACAAAATCAGTAGCAGTGCTCGATGTTCTGACAAGGCCTGAGGAGAGATTAATGATCCCTGGAGTTCTGTTGACTTTGGAGACAAACTGCAGACGCAGTCTGATGGAGAAAACTCCATTGATTAATGGCAGGAAAAGTGCCTTCCTCATAAAGCTGAATCATTCATACTTGGGTCAGACTTTGGCAACTTTTGAACTTTCAATAGGTTACACATATCTGACATACATTTTTCATCAAGTCTAGGGTGGATTCAGGATTTGGGTTCATTCTGACGTTGAGTAAGCTGTATATTTGACTCTCGCTGATCCAAAGACATTTTTTCGGGAGCGAGAGAGGGATTTCATTGTGCAAGAAAAACAGTTTAAGTCTTCAGCACTATTCAGACAGGATTAGTTTCCTAAACAACATTTAAATTGTCATTTCTACTATACTGATTGGAATGGGATTTGGATCACGGAAGTGTCTATAGTCTGGAAAGTTGGCGAAACGGTCTGAACCCAAAAGGTTCACACGATATGTAAAAATCACCTTTAGTTACGGAATTTGACAAAGGTTAAAAGGACAATGGAAAAGCCTTGTCAAAATAAGATATCCGGGATTAGATTTCTCAGTGGACGCCGTGTTAGCAGACAAAACGGTAGGTAATTTGCTCCATCATTTTTCGGAAGTTGTGCAAGGAAAAAAAAGAGATTTAGATTCCGATGGGAATTAAATCATAAAGAATGTGCGTCGGCACAACACAAATCTACGCAACTAGTTTTCTCTGAATAGAGCTATAGTCATACTTTCCATAATAGTGTTCGTGCTACAGTGTAATTAGATTTAATAGCAATGAATAACATACTTAATCTGCAACTGTTTTCAATAAGTCTGTGATTAAATATTGGTTTTCATGAATGAAATAATTCATGATATTACAAACTTTTCCGACATGAACACTGTAATACAAATTATTACTGATGTCAAAGAAAGTGAAATAAATAAATGAATCAATGACTCTCATAAAATGGTGTTTGCTAAGGCAATCATCACGATTACCATTGCTCATTCTAATAAACAGACTTTTTCTTTTCACTTGGCGGATGATAAAACAGGTGAACAACTATAATCCAAAACTAGAATATCAGAACCAGTAAACAACCACCCAGAACGCCCAAGCAAATTTATAGCAATGCACTAAAAAACCTAGAAACCTCACTGGAAATCTGTCCTGCATGGTGAGTTCAACATTTCAGGCTGAATTTGGCTGCATGTGATGTTAGTGGAGTGAAGTGAGGTAAGAAACTGGACTGATGGTCATGAGAAGATTGAGTTTGGATGTTGTATTCACAGAGAAGGATGAATTATACAATGTCTTCTGGGGAAAAAAAAAACAACCTCTGATTCATCCAATAAGGTGGTTACCAAAGAATACAAACTCTGTTTCTTTGGAGAAATGCTGTGAGAAACAGTGGAGGTATGGCAATCAAAAGCTCAAAGTGAGAGAGACTTGTTACACTTACAGCCCCGCCCCTCATCTGCTATTGGTCAGACAAACAGCCAAAATTTCAAATGTAAAATGGGGCAAAATCGCTAAAATGTTTTTGCACATGGTATTTCAGCACAAAAACCTGCATCATACACCTCCAACAATCCAGTTTATCCAAGCACTACAAAAATGAACATTGTATTTTAAAAGATTATTTTCCCTTAATCATGGGGTAATTCATCTAAATGTGGTCAGTATGGATGACTTGTGGTGTTGATGTGAACTTTCATCATATAATGGAGTGATGCTGTATCTCATGTGATTGTTCAGACATGATATATTTTCAAAAATTAACCTTGACCTCTAGCCTGTGTTATTGAACCCAGCATGGTTTGTTATCTATTCAAGCTATTTAAATGGAAAGTTTAAAAGAAGTGCTGTGTCTGAGCCTGAAAGTTATTCGCACACAACGACTGCCAGACCTCAACACACATGCTTTAGTCATTATAACATCACAGCATAGTGTATAGATCCCTGGATCCCCATATATATTACTGAAGGAACACCAAAGACCTTTATGGACTGGAACAGCAAAGGTCTTGGGCGATGCATGCGTTTGGTTGCGTCCTAAAATTTCCTGTGGAAACTATTCTGTTAATGCGCAAACAGGGCAGATTATGATCAGGCATTGTCTGGGACAGGCATTATGATTCGAAGTCACTTTGATCTTTCGAAACCATTTGAAAAATGTTCCAGATACAAACACAAATCAAAGCTTCACATTCCTTCTGCATGCTGAGGCCGAGCAGACATGCTTTCCAACGTCATATTACTGATCTGTTTTTTTTCTTCAATAGCACATTAACAGGACCAGGGGTCCATATTTTTGTTCTTTATCCCTCTGATGCATGAAATAGTAAATCACAAAGATATCAGTAACAACTTAACTTTAGTTAATGCATTAGGTATTGTATTGTGGACTAACAATGATGAATGCTAGCCTTTATTGGATTATTAATTTCTGCATACTATATTTAAATTAATGTATTTTTTTTAAACAGATATATATTACAACATTAATTTAGATTCATAAACGTTGTAAACGTATTATTATGATTCCCAATTCATGAACTGTTAACAAATTTAAACTGATTGTAGTTATGTAATAAATAAAAACCACATCTATTTGACAGTTTTGTTTGTGCATAACGTGCGATTTTGTAAATATGAACACATGCAACGTATGATTGGTCACAAATTTTATAACCTGTATATGTGATGTGAGCACATTGAAATGTAAGCCAATCTGATGTGATTACAGCTCAGGGCTAATGAGCGTGTCTGACAATTGTCTGGTTTCATGGTGAATGAAGTCACAGAACAGGATAAATCATCAGTCTCCACCAGAGTACTGTGTGTTACAAACATAAACAGTCAATGCTGGAAAACAGCCTTTCAAAAAAAAAAATATCAGAGGAAAAGAATGTTAGAAAAAAACATCAAAGAGCACACGAGCAGAACAATGATCAATCTGTCTTTTTACAAATCAAGAAAACGCATGATCTTCTGTCTGAATTGTTGCAGAAGAAACAAACACTGCAACAGGCTTGTTTTCTCGCAGACGTAAATGAGGAGGTGACTCATGTTCGGCACATACATGAAACGCTTCAAGATTCCTGTTCGTCCATGGAAGCCGAAACTTTCCTTAGATGTCCTTTGAATAATGACACAATCATCTCGTTTGGCTCCAGAAGAACAGAGAGAGCCCACAATTACATAATGAAAGAAGCTGGAGATTCAGGAACCTCAGTGGAAAACCTGAAGCTGAGACGATTTTGTAATCACTCTCCTGAAAAAAAAAGATGCTCTCTGGTTGCTTTTGACATGTTTTCCTGAAACACGGGTCCCAGATCTAAAGTAATTGTTGAGGGAAACATAAACTACAACATTCAAGTCACTGAAGTGTCAAAACAGGCCTGTTGATGTAATTAAACACGCTGACACTGTTGTTAAAGGAATAGTTCACATTAAAAAAGAAATAAAGTCTGTCATCATTTTTACTCACCTTCATGTCATTCTAAGCCCATTTGACATTCTCTGTGAAACACAAAAGAAAGTATATTGCAGAATGTGCAAATTGCACTTATGAGACACTTATGAAACAAAACATAATTGATGTAAAACCTGTGTGACACAGCATATTTGAATCGAAGGTGACGGTAATGATGATGATGATTTAATTTGTTGAGGAAATTATTTATGTCTTCTGTTCTATAATGCAGTCGAAAGCTCCGCGACTTCCACGCAAAATTGTAGCGCCGAGATCTTCTGAGGTTTTGCAACAAAATGACCTCATCACGGCAGCACTGAGTCTTAACTTTACACCACAGCAATGAATCACGACTTTGCAATTTGCTATTGCTAAAGGAGTACATTCTAGAAAGCATTTGATAAGACAAAACTTTAAATATGCGCCCCTGAATGAAAAATATGATTGGTCTATCGTTCAATCCTTATTTCGTTTGGTATTTAAGGTACATTATTGAATTGGTCAAAGAAGTGGAACATCTGTAGAATTGTTTCAAGGGAGGATTACTGACTCTAAAACACAAAACACAAAGACAAACACAACGCCAGAAACAACATGTGCTGCGTGTCCGGCTTTATAGATGTAGACTTGCACGTAATCTACGGGTGCTGGGATCAGTCATCCATCTTTATGTTCCTTCTCAAAATACAAAACTAAAATCCTCTTTTGGCTTTCGGCTCTTTTGGTTTTCATTCTTCCTTCACCATTCTTGGTTCACTGGCCCCAGTCGATTCGCATCTGCCAGTATATTCAAGAGTGAGGCGAGTCTCTGTCCGTGTCCAGAGAAGAGTGCGTCTAATAAGGGGAAGGCGCTCTTCCAATTAAATGAGACGTCTGTGTCATTCCTTTGAGAGATGCTGTCTTTCCTCATGGGTTTTTGTCTTTCCAAGTGTTACAATCTTCCAGTTAGAAGTCCATTAATCTGAAGTATAAGGTAATGTTCATTATACACGTCATCTGGCATCCACGGTCCTCAGGGAGAGAATGTTCTCATCCTCTCATAGCTGGGGCAAAGACTGGAGAAGAGTAAAATAATGGAAAAAGAAGGTTTGTATTATATGTACGTTTTATATTTTGTGCAGGCCAGTCAGGTTTATCCACAGTAAAGCCTTTCTATGGACCTCACACTCACAGGGATATTGTCATGCATGGAGGAACAGATGCTTGTCTAAGAAGATTGCAAGATATACTTGATTTTATGCACCTGCTGGTTTTTAATGTAAAACTGCTGAAACTATCCACGTAGTTGTGTCTGATTGGAGCAGCAGTTCAATTACTTATTAGTGCAACAATTCGTGACATTGCTTGGCTATCATGATGTAAACATAATGTAATGTAAATAAATGATCTGCCTTGTATCTAACAAACACCCCTTGATATTCTGATCTTTACTTGTTTGGGACACATTCTGACATTTGTTTTCACATAACTCAATGTTTATTAATTGTTTGTTTTGCATGTAAATTACATAAAGCAGATAAACAGAGGAGTTCAAAAATACTGAGATCACACAACAAAATATTTCATTCATTGCACAACAAAGAAACAATGAATTATAAATTTTTCAGACTATGCACGACTCTAGATGAATAATCAAATTTAAGTAAATGAGTGACATTGGTCATGTGACTCTTCGTACAAGCGGTCCGATGCACTTTGGATGATTTCAGATCATGCTGAAGAACATGATCATCAGGGGTTTCTGCATGTAGCTCCAGTGGTGCTGTTATTAAAGCAAAACATTCACACTAAATACTGAGACATTCTCCAATTCGATGATATAATTTGTAATGCAAAATTTGTGTTAAATTATAAAAAAGAAATGCAACAGGGAAGCATTTTCACTAGTCGTCTCAGACCTTTGTATATACCGTGGTATAAATTGTATATCAGAATCTCTTCTGGTTGACACATTTCTACTTTAGCCATCATATATCCAGAGGTGCTACGTTTAAATATTATTGTCATCAAAGATAGACATCTCTCTTTGTTTATGTGCATTTGCTTGTGCTTTCTGCGGAAAAGCAGATCAACCAATAAGACAAGGCAGATGGTTCTATTTGCAAAACCATATGGTGAAGGTCATCTGTCTTTTTTGACTAATTAAATAAACACCCTTGATTTCTCCATATGCGGCCATTGAATCAGCTGAGAGGGATGGACATGCGCAGAAATAATGGGATTGGAAAGTACTTTTACTATTTCCGCAGTGCAAGTTTTTGTTACATCCAAGTTAAGTCTCAGATCCCTTTTGGTAATAGTTTGCAGGTTAGTTTTACTAACCCTGATGTAGGATGACTAATTTGTTGTTTTTAAAATATGTACTATTTCAAGGCATTTCCTAGAGAAAACTGCAGAAGAATACAACCTTTCACACGAAAAAAAACCACAAGAGAAACTCAAGCTTATCTAAATAGTGTTGTAGTGTTCAGAGAAAATAACCCTATAACCATATCCCTCAGTTATAACCCACAAGTTTGTAATTGTACATCCAAGTCAAATCCAGTCAGTTTTGTCTCAGACGTGAGTTTCCATCTCTGTTGTGTGTGAATGTTCTGTTTGCATAGAATAACCAGATGATCTTATGTCAGCTCGGATTATACAACTAAAACACACAGCATGAAATAAATGCATGTCTGCACATTTTTTATGTCTCCATCAAACACATCTGATTCAAGTCATCAGCTTATTCGTGGACTCCAAGACCTGAAATGTGAGTGTCAGACAAAGGAGACATGCAAAATGTGGTGACAAATGAACCAGAAGTAACATCAATTGTCATTGGTGATTTTAAAAGGACTCATTGTTCAATTGGACTGCCATATTTTAAGAAACATAATGTAGGATAATGAGGTCATGTGACTCCAATGTGACAGGATTACAGTAATAAATGCTTTGCGTATTGCATACTGCATACAAAGGAAACATGCAATTATGTCTCCTTTGCTGTTTTCCAAACTAATACTGTAATACTTCTATGCTAATATACTAATAATACTGTAATACTTCTATACTAATACTTCCATACTGTTACTGTTTAAAAAATAATAGGCAGTGTACATTATACATCATGCGGGATTCAGTATGACAAAATACTTTCACAGCGTGCATTATGACGACATTGTCCTAGTTTTGTGTAATTGTGTTTCTGTCGAAGGGCTGCAGTAAACACCTGTCACAAGTTACAGAGTCCAGACGTCAGTGTGAGCGAGTTACTGCCGCTTTCAGCCATTTGTGAGACTGAACGAGGTGACATTTGTGAGGCAGCACGCAGTTTTACAGGCTTCCCATGCTGCTCAGATCATTTTATCAGCCCAAAAAAGGCTGTGTTGGCGAGTGTCTAGGTAGAGGATTCAGCTTAACCAACAGATGATAAATAACGCCACCAGGTTTAAAGCAACAGCTCAAACAGAAGCATTTACCAGCAGCGGTCATGGCGTGTTTCCATCAGAGTCACTGACCGATGCAAAGTTTTCCTCTGAGACCTGGCGTCTGCAGTCAGAGCTATGATTGGATAAATCGTCTTGGCAGTGTCAATGGTGGGTTTTTTTGTTTGTTTTTTGCCTCCATGAACCAATGAGCCCCTCAATCTGCCAGTAGAGCTCCGCTGTCAGGAAAGTATTTTAGCATTCAGACAGTTTTCATAGGAACTCTTCGAATCCACTCTAAACTCTCAGTAAACCAGCAGACTCTGTAGATAGAAACTGTCAAACAGCAGAACAACACTCCATTGTTATTCACAATCTAAGAGCGTTTACCACGCAAGGTAACACTTTACAATAACAGGGCATGAATAATCATGTAGCCTACTAATACTTGAACTAATACTTACTTCAACATGAACTCATGATTGGTGAAGATATTAACTAATTATGAACCAATGAAGAGCGATCCTTAACTACGACAGGAGTCATAATGATTCATGCATGAATAACAGCAGCATTAAACATGTTAGTACATGTTTTTAATGCATTAATTAACGTTTAGGGGTAAACTAAATCAATCAGGCTCTGTAAGAATAAATAAGAAGTAATCTAAATTTGAAGTAAACATGATTTAATACTGCCATCATTTAAACTGTAATATCATATGAATGTTATTAATATCATCGGAATGGCACGTGATTATTTAGCCATTAATTACACAGATCCGTCTAAGTAAAAGTGGAAAATAGACTAATAACTAGGGGAGACCGGGGACAGTTGCAACACTTTTTGCATTTGGCTCTGTTACTCAGAAACGGTTTGGATTAGACAAACCAATTGTTTATACAATAATCTTACATCTGTCTGTTAATAGTCTAAACCATTTAAAGATAATTACAGAATTTGCATTTGAATGTAAGGAGTCAGATGTTGCAACTGACCCCGGGCCCGGGGTGTGTTCTTGTGCAAATCTGCCCGTAGACCCAATGAGACTTAGAGTACTGTTGAAAGGCCAGTAGGCCACCATACTGGAGAAATACAGTGCTGGTCTAATAATTCATTATGTAAACTCCATCCTCAAGAGGTTGATAATGGAATTTTTATGCACCAATTTACAGCGTTACAGGTAAGACTTCGGCCAGACATGCTGCACGAATGGAAATTTAGTCGAGGCAGTCATCCCTCTTCACCCAATAAAACTTTTATGACAAACGTCTGATGTTAACCTACAGTTAAAAGTTTAAAAAGGAAGTATCTGGCTTCGTAAATGTATTTGACACGCATACGTTGCTGAACGTGTTCGTTGAAAGGACAAGGACATCCGTACAGTGAGTTCAACCGCATGCGTATATTTGTACGTCGTGCTCATGAAGAATCCATGCTCTTAAATCAAAGCAGCTTCAGGTTTATGGTTCGATGCTTGAGTGTTAAGGCTGGAAAAAGCAACGCTGGGGTTTTCTCATATGCCGGCCGAGAGACCAGCAGCTGATGTTAATTAAGACTGTAAGCGATCCTGATCCGACGGAATCTCTGTGCCATGGAGCACAAGTAAATCCATCGACTCCAACGTTTTCCGCTCTGGATATGGCCATGATGTCAGTGGAAATATTTACAGTTTCTCTCAATAAGTTGCTCTGGGAGTCATATACTCTATGCCCACCCTCGTGGTTTGTCTGGATCGCCTGAAACACAAATTATTTCAAATTTTGTTTGTCAACCAGGCCTGATTTGATTTCTTTGTTTAATATTAAAACACTCATCCACTGCGTTTCTGTCATCGCTTTCCCTATATTGAATTTATTGCTCCTGTCAGCCAATAAATTCAGCAATGCAAATTTTATTAAAAGTTGTAAATAACACAAAGATTATTGGAGTACAATTTACAAGAAAATACTATTTTTATCTTTCTACTTCAAAATTTCACGTTGAATGCAGTGCATTACCATTTATTGGTGAAATGTACTGGCAATTTTGAAAATTGTTTCAAAGTAAATCCCACGGCAAAATTTTTTTCAGCACAGCTTTTTTGTGTTGCGGCAAATATGTATATGCACAAGTTTGACTGAAATTTGTGAGCCAAGATGGACAGAAGATCTTCAGAAAAAAGCATACACAATCTCATGGCAACATGTTACTATTGTCCGCTTTGGTAAATTGATGGCTAATTGGACGTTTTGCCATGAGATCAGGTTGGTCTGTTCCTCACACAAAACATATTGCATAAAACGTATGACTTGGAATATAGTTATTTTGATTACATTTATGTTGGCGTTTTTTTGTTGTTGTCTTTTTGGGGGCTCGGCAGTATAAATCACATCCACTTTTCTTATATGTAAAAACTGAAGGTCTGACAATTTGCATAACATCTCCTTTTCTGTGTCTACAGTAAGATCTTGGTCAGACCGCACAGGAAGAGAGAACAAGATCTCTATAGTTCAGATTTGTGCTGTCCAAAGCTGTTTTTCAACCACATTGACCTTCAAGCAGCAAAGCATCTTTCCATAGTTCATGGCAGGAACAGCGTATCACTCTCTCCGCCTCAATGGAAAAAGCAATCAGCTACGTCATGCCTCTTAAACCACCATGTTCTGTCCTTGTTCATACAATTATAACTTTTAAGACTATGTCTAATATTGATGTCGTTTTATAGCCTTCTTTTATGAGAACTGCTCTTATGAGGGAGTTCTATAAGATGAAGCATGTCTGGATTAGAAATCCCATGTGTTTAATGTGGAGGACGTACTACAGTACATCTGTTCATTCATCTTTAGTTTTCAACACCTTCCATTTTTTTGGACACATCAAGCAGAGAATCATGAAGACTTAGTGTTATGTTTCATTTCAATCAACATCAAAGTTGTCCATTTACTATGAAATATGGATGAATAGCAGCTTATATTAAGGGGTCATATGATGCGATTTCTTGTTTTCCTTTTTCTTTAGTGTGTTATGTAGCTGTTAGTGCAAGTATAAGATCTGCAGTTACAAAGCTCAACGTGTCAAACCTAAAGAGATATTATTTATAAAAGTAGAGGCTCAGCAACGCCTTCCTAAAACGCTTCGTTCAAACACTTCGTACAGTGTGTGGAGGCAGTGTTTCAGATGTATACGCAAAAAAAGAAGGTGTAACTTTTATTCTCGCTGTGTTATTGTTGTCGCCGGCGCCGCCATGTCGTCGAGACACTGCGTTTTTCGTTTCAAAAGCCAAACTACTTTGTTTGGCCTTCTAAAAGAGGACACAATTAGAAAACAGTGCTTAAGCTTTATTTACAACACTGTTCCAGAACAGTACAACCAAAATATTCGACTATGTGCTGCGCATATTTCGGAGGACTGTTTCCAGAATTTGCAAAGTACAAGGCCGGCTGTGCACAAAGACTGATTCTAAAAAGTGGGCAATTCCATCTTTGCAAAGTCTGGCGCTTCTCACAGTAAGTATGTTTTCATATTTTAAGAATTTGCTACTGACTATTCAAATGCGAGTTTTGAGCAGTATAGAGTAGCGCTTGCTTGTCGTTTCTACGATCACAAATGCAGACATAGTTTTATGTTTACATAGTGTTCTCACACCCGTAGCGCATGCCTAAAAGACAGTTAGTCATTATAATCAGTAATTATGTCCACAATGAAATACAACCTTACCAATCTGATATCTTCTGGTCCAGTCGCGCTGGCAAAGCTGGCAAAGTCATCTGCATTTTCCGGTTCAGAATTATTGATATATGCCGACATTATCACCTGTCATTATTGCTTTGAGAGCTAATGTTCCAAATACGGTAAGGGGCGTGGTCTGGCGTTTTGGGGCCAATCACAATGCACTGGATCGCTGGTCATCAGGGCACACCGCGATGAGCTTTGTAAAAATCTACGCGTTTCATAAAGGCAGTGCATAGAGGAGCAACAATAATGTACAGTATGTGTAAAATAATGATTTTTTTTTAACCTAAAACCACGTAAATACATTGCATTAAACCAAATACACAAATTAATGTACTTTTTAGAACCATCAACCCTTTAATACAGTATCATTCACTAGAATAAATAAGCTCAGATGATAAAAGTTATAATAGTTGAGATCTGCTTAACAATTCTTCTCAACTCTCAACTTACTATTACGTTAACTTTATATTTAAATAAATAAAATGATATTTTAAATAGAAGAGCAATTCTCCTGAAATATTTCTTGAATTAACTTTAATCAATTTTACTGATCCAATTGCCTTTTTTTCCTTTAGAGGAAGATCATTTTGTGTCATATAGGAAGCAATCAGTAGTTAGCGACATTTGCTGTTTAGAATTACTACTAGCACCATTAAAGCCGCTTTATCAGTATTTCAATTGGTTATGGGTTAACTGAGGTTTGCGATTTCACTTCTGAAAGTATATGTTTATAGCACAGACTCAAACTATTTCAGAAGAGCAAGGAAAATCTGGTATTCAATGATGACCCCTTGAAGGCAGGATTTGACCCCAAGCAGATAGATAGAGAAAACTGAAGTTCTTTATAAATCCAGACACTGAAACAGGGTACTATCCCTAATGTCCACTTTGGACAAAAACACATCATAAAACTTTTTCCATGGAGGCATGTGTTATGTGTGAAACATTGTAGCTTCACATGTTCTGATACAGTTTTCACTAACTTAGCCTACATGTACAGTAACTACTCTACAACTAATCAATAAAATGTGATTATTGTATAGGCGGGACCAGGGTGGGAAATTAACTTTTTGGTGGATGCCCAATTTTACCAGCCACTTATATTTTTTACCAGCCACTTTTTCCGGAATTCAAATTTATAAAAGAAAGTGCACTAGCATATTTTTTTTTGCTTCAATCATTTTTTTATTGATTACATAATAAATCAATAAAAAGTGATGTGAAAAAAGTCACTAATTAGCGGCTGCTAATACTATCGCTAAACTAAAAAAACGATAGCTATCTAGCCATCACAAAACACAACTTCAAGTTAGTAATTTACTTAACGTTAACGGTTCCAAACGTAGTCCCGAAAAGGTCTGCCCTTTTTGCCGATCGCATGGACGTTTCTGAATAGAATTCTCATTCGGTCCAACTGCGTGGATTGCATAGAGCAGATAGCCTTTATTGCCACACTTTGCTCCTGGGGTCCCGTCTTCGCCAGCTGTATGGCAGTGCACTTGATATGAGACTTGGATGACTTGTGCTCTTTTATTGACTCTATTTTAAGGTTAGTTGTTCCTCTAACGAACGAATTGTTTGCATTTTCGGACAACGCATAGGTTCGACAGTAAGTACAGTGCATGGACTGTTCGACGGGAAGGTAGGCTGGCTAACCATTCCCTCGTTTTCCCTTTCGTTATCAATGCGTCACTTGTTCGAAAAGTACCTTATCTTTTTATTTACTTTCTCGCATGCAAGGTCTCTCCCTCTCTGCCGTGCGCGCGCTACACGGTTTGGCGCACATACAGTAGGCTATGTTCTGTCTCGCATACGCAGCTCTAGATTCAGTATGCAGGATTTGTATAGGTTTTTTTTTTTAAAAAACAATTCACCGCAACTCCAAAAAGGAGGACAAATGAGTGTCCGCTTGATGCTGCGCCGGACAGGGGGCTTAAAATCCGGACTGTCTGGCCAAAATCCGGACATATGACCACCCTAACCTCAGCTCAGCTATATGTGTCACGGTCCGTTCAGTGCCGTGTCCGTAACGCACAGCGCTGAACACCAATCAAATTAGTTACTTGACAAAAGTGCATTGTTACTTAGAAACAGCATTCTTTGACAGCTGTCCAATCCGTTACAAGGAATGGTTTTAGTAGTAACCAATAAAAATATGTTTTACAATCTACCCGCCACTGTGGCTGGTATACAAGGCAAAGTCACCAGCCACTTTGAAAAAGTACCCGCCATTGGTTGGTGGCAGGTGCTAATTTCCCACCCTGGGCGAGACTTTGCACTGCACACAGAGAAATGTTTGTCCATACAGTGAAATTCAATGGGGCCCAAAAGAACATTGGATTGACTGAATAAAAAAATAAAAAAAAATTGTATATGTATAATTTATATATATTTAAAACGTGTAGATTTATATTTAAAATATTTTAGCATGTTGCTATGGTGTTCTGAGTGTTTTTGAGCATAAAGCTATGCAATTGCTATAGTCTTTGGGTGAGTTTTAACACACTCAGGTGGGTCCTTTAACACCGTAAGTCCTCTAAGTCGTAACATCTAGCTACTGGTGTGCCTCAGGGCTCAGTGCTTGGACCTCTTCTCTTCTTTATCTACATCTCATCACTAGGATCTGTCATTCAGAAAAAAGTTTTTTTCTTATCACTGCTAAGCTGATGACACACAACTCTACCTCTCATTCCAGCCAGATGATCTGACAGTAGCTACTCGCATCTCAGCCTGCCTGACAGATATTTCTGGCTGGATGAAGGACCACCACCTTCAACTCAATCGAGAACCGTGACAGAGCTGCTTGTGGTTTCAGCCAACCCATCACAACTTCTCCATTCACCTAGGTTTGTCAACCATAACTCCATACAGGACAGCCAAAAACCTTGGAGTTGTGATTAATGAAAAGATAAACTTCACAAACCACATTGGTAGAATACTCATAATATCTGAACTGGCTAGGTTTGTTAAGTGTCCCGTTTGACTGCATGTTATAAATATGGCTAAGTCAAAAGAATAGCCCAGAAAGTTAAGAGAAGATATCATCACCCTTCACAAACAAGGAACAGAATAAAAAAAGATAGTGAAGGCCCTATATGTTCCTAGAGACATCGTTGGAAGCATAGTTCAAAGTTAAAGCAACAGTGGTTACACTACCTGGACAGGGCAGAAAAGGGAAGCATCAACAGCTGTAACCAGATTTCTGAGAAGGCAGGTTCAGAAAACCCTCAAGTGACTGCAAAAGACCTGCAGCAAGACTTGGTGTGAACAGGCACTGAGGTTTCAGCTGCACAGTAAGGCGCGTACTAAGCACATGCCAGAACTCCAAGACGTACACCACTACTGACCCAAAAGCACAAGAAAAGTCGGCTATAATTTGCTCAAAATCATATAAATAAGCCACAAAGGTTTTGGGATTCTGTTCAGTGGAGCAATGAAACAAAAACAATTTTTTTTATATTTTGGCCCTATGGATCAGCGGTATGTCTGAATGAATGAAGCATATGCTGAAAATAACACACTGCAGTTAAGCATGGTGGGGCTCTGTGATGCTCTGCGGCTGCTTTGCATCCTCTGGCACTGGAAACCTGCAGCGTGTGGAAGGCAAGATGGATTCATTGAAGTATCAGGAAATGCTAGGAGAAAAAGTCATGCTGTCAGTGAGGAAGCTGAAGCTCGGGCGTCATTGGACCTTCCAACAGTGACAATGATCCCAAGCATATCTCAAATTCCACCAAGGCTTGGTTTCAGAAGAAGTCCTGGAAGAGTCTACAGTGGCCATCACACTCACCTGACTTGAACCCCATAGAAAATCTCTGGTGGGATTTGAAGAAGGCGGTTGCAGCACACAAACCCAAGAATATTACTGAATTTGAAGCCAATGCTCATGAGGAATGGGCTAAGATTCCTCAGAAACACTGCCAGAAGCTGCTGTATGGTTATACATCTCATTTTCAGCAGGTTATGACAGTAAAAGGGTTTTCTACTAAGTACTAAAGATGCTTGCCATGAAGGGGTTGAATCATTTTGAGACTGCAGAAGCATTTTCAGTTGAATTTTGCAAAACCACTTGTGTTGAGCTATTCCAATTACTTTTGTTTGATTTGTTTGTTGCAAACAGCTGAAAGTCTGTAAAGTTTGCCAATAAACCTGATTTGCAATGGGGGTTGAATAATTTCGATTATAAATTCATATATCTATATATTAAGGTACTTATTGTACATTTTGTGATGACAGATTATATAATCTTCACATTGAAATAGATTTTCCTTCAAATCATCTTTAACTTCAAGAAGCCAGACGCAAGAGTTGTATTCGGGGGAAACCATTATAGCAACAACAATTTTGTTTTGGGTAATTTACTATGACAACTACCTAAACCTCATAATGGTTTATTGTGTACCATCTTATTTTTTCCTCTATAAAATAGAAAAAGTTTAATGTAAACCCTTTACAGCATTAGAGAACACAGATTTTCCACTCAGGTCTGTCAGTAAAGGACGAGAGGAACGCTGACTGGCTGTATGTATCAGGAAAATTCCAGATCGGAGATATCTCCACTAATTCCAACCATATGTGGAATATGTGGGAAATCTACAGGGCAGAATGACTGTTCAACACAACAGAGCAGCTATTAAGAGGCTTGTGCTGACAAATGAGAGCTTCCGCAAACAGTCAGTGATCTTGTTTTCCCATGATGCTCTATTGGTGGCTGCAGTGAAAACTGATTTCAATATGCAGTTGTTAAGGTGTTCTGGGTGGTTGTTTACTGGTTCAATCCAAAGCATTCAAGCTTCAAGTGATTCTGGTCTCTAGATAAGGCTTGGATACCTCCTTCAATTATTTAGCTCTCACTCGTGTCCAGACCTTGAGCGAACAAGCCTGTTCAAGCTCTTTTTACTGGCTTTCCCTCATCTGTTAATTACTTTATTTGGCTTCGCTAGTCAAACACCTCTACAGTCACAATAAAATCAGGATGTAGCCTGACTTGTCACCTCAAAAACACCCCTCAAAGAATGTTTTGAAGAGTTTGAAGCCAGCTGGACTTCCCAGCTGTCAGTTCCAAAATCAGCCTCTGTGGTCCACAGCCAATGCACAGTCCAAAAAAACACACATTGCACTCATGCAAGACATGTGACAGATAGGATTTCTCCTGACTACAGAACTTGCATTCATTTCTGCTGCTTTAAAAAATAGCCTCATTCTTTACAATCAATATGCATGCATGTTAGGCCTAATTTCATTGATTATAGAGAATGAGGCTATTTCTTAAAGATAACATGTAGTCGGGAGAAATTCATCTGTCACACACAATTATATATATAGTGATTATCACTGTAGTTTTAAAATGTTATATTTGATTTTATATTATGATGCCTATTGTGACATGACAAGTACTCCAAAGCAACACCTGAGTAACAAATGAGTTTGTAATTACATATACTGATTGGCTTCATCTCTGTCTCCTCTCCACCAGTAAGCTGGTGTGTGTGTGTGTGTGTGTGGTGGGCGTTCTGGCACAATATGGCTGCCGTCGCATCATCCAGGTGATGCTGCACATTGGTGGTGGTTGAAGAGACCCCCCTTCCGAAGCGCTTTGAGTACCCAGAAAAGCGCAATATAAATGTAATGAATTATTATAATTGCATGAGAGTGAGTACTATATTATTCTTTAGTTTCTTGCTTTTGATAGTTCAGACATTTTTCTATTGTTGTTGTTTTAATTTCTTTATGCCTTTAATCTGATTGGAAAGTGAAGTAACAGGAGTACATGGGGAGAAAGGAGCGGGGTGATTGATTCAGATGCATAACATAAGCGCCACCAGGCAACATGTCAGAGCATGTGTCGAGCCCACCAGGCCACGTTTCCCACTCTACTGAGGCAGTTTGGTAAGAAAACGCCAGCCAAGAACATTAAAGTATGGTAACGTAACAGACAGGATAGACCACAGGACTGGTTTATATGTCTTAGTGAGACCCGGAAAATGTGATGTGGCTTCCGCTATACTGCTCGCCTCTGCTGAATAGCTCAGTAACTTACATAATAATATACAGCTGGTTTATGGCACAGTGAACGTTATTAAACATTTAGCGCATGTGCTTTTGAGTTATCCATTGATGTGTGGTTTATGCCATTGCCTAATAGTGCTGGAGTTATTTTACCCATCTACACACTTCCATATGCTTCCTTTTACCTACAGATTCAAATATGTTTGGATTAATGGATATGTGCTGAAAGACCGTCGGCCATAAATGTCATTTTCAATGTATCTTGAGTTCTCCCATCAACAATAAACCACAGATCAAACGATTCTCCAGGTGAGATAGACGAGCCGGCCTACACGTGTGATTCATGTTTGTCTATGATCTTCTCCAGGTTTCATAAACAGTTCAGGTAATATTTACAGCATGTGAACCATGAGGACGCAATACTACAAAGACACCGCTGTAGATTTTACACATACCGGTGGTTTTAGACAGGCTTAACATTAAGGGATATGCCCTATTCAGATTTGAATTGAGAATTTCAGTTCACATGCTGAATTTTAAATGAATTTAAATAAAGGCTGTAAACATGATGCAGAATTTCCGTTCGAGTTTGAATGAAAAGTAGAAGAATTAAAATAATTAGATTTTCTAGTTAAAAATGTGTTATACTGTATGAATTTCTTTAAATTTAAAAGTTTGTCAATACATACTTGCTTGTTTAATATTATTAGGCCCCTATAGGAGAAGGACGGATAGATAGATAGATAGATAGATAGATAGATAGATAGATAGATAGAAAGATGGAGGGATGCAGGCCCGTCGCCAAGGGGGGGGGGGGGGCATTAGGGGGCCGTGCCCCCCCCCCCAGATGGCACAACGTGCCCCCCTAATCATTATGGTCATTCAGCAAACTTAGCCTAGGCCTACTATTGAGAGAGAAAAAACGTTTTCACGTAGGCCTATTCCATAACAAAATGTCGTCAGCAGCCTAGCAGCACACAGGTGCACTAATCTCTGTAACTTTAAATAACACATTGTCTTCAGAAATATGATTTGGAAAATCGGAGCGTGTGTAAGGCTCTGCGCAAGGCTTACCTTCCCCTGGCCACGAGCTTGTCGAATTTTCAACAGCCTACGTTTCCACGTAAAAAAAAGGGTCTTTTTCCTCAGAATTGCGTGATATAAAATCAAAATGGCAATTATAAAGTCAGAGTTGCGTGATACAGTTGCATTTGCGTGTTATAAAGTCAGAATTGTGAGAAAAACTCTGAATTGTGAGAAATCCATGTGAGAATTATGAGATAAAAAAGTCACAATTATCTTTTAATTTTTTTTATTTCGTGGCGAAAACAAGCTTCCATATACTTCTGATTGCTTTTAGAGGGAAAATCTGTCCATAAATGCTGGTCTAGGATCAGTTTTCTCTGTAATAAAATAATTTTGGCGAAACTCGTGTTTTGAGCGGTGAGTGGATTAATTAGTTCTACGCGCACGCAAATCCTCTTGTTATAATAAGCAGTTAGGCTATGTAAATAAGGCATTATTGTGCATCAGCTTTACTGATAGCCTAATGGAACGTTGTGAGATCGTGATGAAGTTGTATAACCGCTTTTTAATGATAATAAAATAGGCGCTCTTTGCGAGCTTTCTGCCATGCCAAATCCTGCATAGCCTAAACGTTTTTAAAGGGGAAGCGCATATCCTCATGGTGTTATGGTTCACCCTCCGCCTATGATCAGAAACTTACTATTTTGTGTTTTGGTGTTGTTTAAATATAGAATTTGTTCTATTTCAGTTATATTAGACTAAATAGGGGATGTTATTGTTTCTGTGACAGTCTGTTTTGTAGATCATAAAAAAGTGTGCCCCCCCATGAAAATGAAATGCCCCCCCATTCTATTTTTTCTGGCGACGGCCCTGGAGGGATGGATAGATAGATGGACAAATAGATGGATGGATAGATGGGTGAAAGGATGATAGAAAGATGGAAGAAAGGATGGATGGATAGACGGAGGACGGACAGACGGATGATAGATGGGTGAAAGGATGGATAGATGGATGGATGGATGGATGGATGATGGATGGATGGATGGATGGATGGATAGAAGGATGGATAGAAGGACAAATGGACGGATAGATAGATTAAAATATTTTTATGAAATGTGTATATGTTGCATGCAACAACAAAAAAAAATTCAGATAACATGGCTATTTTTCAATCAATCAATCAATCAATCAATCAATCAATCAATCAACTTTTATTTATATAGCACAATAAAAGCAACAGTTGTTGGCCATTGTTCTGTACAACAGGAAAAATATATTTTTTAAAAACAAGAAAGACTGCTAAACGAATGATAAAGAGAGTTTACATTGAAAACACCAATCAGAAAATTCTACATTAAAATCAAGGACAGTTGTAAGCCTGTGAAAAGGGGTAGGTTTGAACTTAGATTTAAAACAGACTTTGTTGTTTTGTTTTCCATTTTTGAATGGCAAGCAATGGAGAGAGAAGCCTTTAGAACCAGATGGTGTAGTTATGACAATTACCAGCAGTGACAACGCAAAAAAAGGCTCTCATTCAAATCATTTCTTGTTCTAGTCTTAAGTTTGGTAAATGATCAGTGTGTGGTGTGGTAATGGCCACACTTGTGTGTGTTCTGCAGCGTTTGTTTTGCTGTGCACCTGCTGTGTTTGTTTGCTGCAGCTGCTTTGTGTTGCTTGTGTTTTTTGTTGGTTTTTATGTGGAAATACAAACTAATTGCACTATGGGTCATTCTAATCTGAACTCGGATGCTGTCTGCTTGCTTCTGGTCACAATTAAGTAGCCTGTGATTGTTTTTAAAGTCAACATAAAACCAAAACTGACTCTATTTACTATCCTTATAAATGATTCTGGTCTTAGTGCAATCATCAGTGCAAATTTAATTATAATAATAATAATAATAATTTAATAATAAAAAAAACTCTACAAGACTTTTATTTTACATTCTTTGGTGTTAGCCCAGTTAGTGAGAGTGGGAAGAAGTCTTAAAAAATAATATTAAGCAAATCCAAAATAAAGATGATCTACATTATTTTGTAGTAAATATTCTATTTCACTAGAAATATACCATGTCATAAATGTGAAATGCATTGCAAAATATCATGCATTTAGCATTTTTGATGAAACCTCACGCCATGCATAGATAAATTTGTAAAATAAGTATTTTCAGGAAGTTTGTAGGGTAAATAGTGAAGTTGTGGTGAATAATAGAGTGAGAAACCTTCATCACAGCATATTCATCATTGAGTTCATTTCATCGATTCATCTTTTCACCTCTCATCAGGACGTCAGATCTGCAGAACAGACGTCGTGCCAAACGGATAAAGAGAAAATGCAATGACGGGTGGAGCAGAAAGATGAATGTTTATGTGGGAGATGTTACCGTTTTGATTCAGGATCCAGTTTTCTCTTCTTTGTTTTCTTTTCATTAAAGTAAGGGATTTCTTTCAATTCTCAGAAGGTTTCCTCTCGACTAGAACACCTTTGACGTTCACGAAGGATTTAAGATGCACATTAAGTTTTCATGAAAAACTAAGATGGTTGCTTCTTTTACACTGATATTATAATTTACAGTGTAAAATGTTAATTGGCAATCATTTGTTTTTGCAAAACATGCCGCCACATTCTGCCAGTGTCCTAGTCAAGTCCGATTTGTTTGAATACCACCTTCAATACACATAATTTATAAGCAGCTTTAAGTCGTACTGTTATGTCAATAATGCCTCAGTGCTTTAGCAAGTTTAGGGCCAAGCGATATGACAAGATAAAACGATGATACATACAAGCAGGGCTTGACATTAACTTTTTCTTTGCTCACCAGCCACTGTGGATAGTGGTTTTCCAAAGTTACCAGCCACTCAGCATTTTCACTGGCCACAATTTTGACATTGATACCATGGGGGAAAACTGCCATATAGATATTTTAATATTATCTCATAATTTGGCAGCAGGAATATTAGGCTGCTGTCACTTTAAGACCTGATGCAAGGATCCATTATACTGTTGCATATGCGTTTTCTTTCTCAATTGTTTACGTTCACTTAAAAACACAACTGAATGAGTTCACGTGAATACTCTTCAAGACCAGCAATTAGACATTATGTTGTGTATATTTGACTGTTTAAGCACATAAATAGTGAAAACAAACTCAGTTTAGTACTGAGAGGCGGCTTTATGTTCACGCACTTTCAGTCAAATTATGCGCAATTTCAAAGCGAAATTCAAGCCCTGCAACACTATATTCATCCAGAGCAAATAAAACGAGTGCGTGAGGAGAGGCGGGTTTGTGTGTCACTCGCTGTCGGAGAGATGAGAGAGAGAGAAAGCGCAGCTGGTATTATCTATCTGCAGAGAAGTATGGAAGCTTATCAGATATTTCAGCATCGATTCGATATGTATCAAAAAATCTATATTTTTGATACTACATTCCACTCAGTTTATTATTTCAGATGCCTTTTTAAAAGACTAAAAGTGAAAAAATGATATATATAAAATTCAACCCGCAATGTGGCTATTAGAAGTGACTGCGTTTCACGCCACTGCTGAAATACACACACATTAGGGCGGGTGTTAATGTCAAGCCCAGCATACAATTGATCCTTTGGGTTTTATACCTAGCTATGGAGTGTGAAAAAACAACAACATCCAAAACACTTAATTCTAAATCTTTTTCTGATGCAAGACTTTTATTTTGAAAGACATGCGTGAAAGCTGGTGATTTTTTCGCAGAGAAAACGTGTTGTCCTGATTTAGTATCTGCGCTCAGATTAGATGTTGTCAGGCTATATGTCAGTGTCATTATTCTAACGTAAATTTCGTGGCCTGTAACGAAATAAAAACGTCTCTCAAATAAGAAAAGTAATGAACTTACCAAAAAAGTATCAATAAACTGGTACGTCGTGGAAGGATTTGCATGCAGGTATGATCATATTCATTAGGAACAGTGTCCATATATTAATATTTCATGTTAGTATTGTGTATTTACTATGGTAACCACTGGTCTAGCACATAATATCAGTGTTGCAGTCTGGCACACACACATCTGAGTGTCCAGTGGCAATTAAGAGATTTAAATATTGGTCGGTTTTGATCTATGAAGAGATTTAAATATTGGTCAGTATTGTTGAGAGTGAGAGTAACCGATTATCAAAAAGTAGAAATAAAAATATGAATGAATTTTGCACATTACTAGGATTAACTACAAAGCTAAGCTTTCACAATTTGCATATCCATGACTCTCAAAGCAGTAAAGTTACAAGATCAGCAGAATCCCTGAAGTGTGACGAGGGGCCAAGACATTTAGTCTCCATTAAATCCATCAGCGTCTCGGCTCTTCACACACAGCAGACGTCGGGGCCCCGGGGGCCATCGAAACAACTCCTGTGGTGTAATGCAGGCCAGAGTTTGTGGCCTCTGTGTTTCTGAGGGCATGACCTCTCTGAGGGAGACCGTTGCATGGGAATGCCTGGAATACTGATGCCGATGGACTGAGAAAAGACTTCAGGAGCCAAGCAAACTGCAGATGTTCAGGACCCCTTATAGCAAGGGACTATTTTCACGTCCTTCCTGGTGGCCTGCAAGGCCCTTTTCTTTTTTTTCGTTCTATGAAAATCTCTTTGTTTTGGAGGTACAACAAGTAGCTAATAGTAGTCGGTTTTGTTATATTAAGAGATCTAAATATTGTCTGGTTTTGTCTATTATGAGAATTAAATATTGGTCAGTTTGTTTTGGATGTACAAAAAGTTGCTCGTGAGAAATTAAGATTTATGTAGAAAAACTTTAGATAGCTTAAGCATAATGTTTGATCCATTTTGCTTCTTATTTTGCCAAAGAACCACTCGGAAAAGAAGAGTCTGTCTGACTTAGATTAAACACGACCAAACTCAGAGATTATCTATTGAACAGTTTGTTTTGGAGGTGCAATAAGTTGCTCACAAGAAATTCAGATTTATGTAGACAGTTTTTTTTATATGGCATAAGCATAAAGTTCGATCCATTTTGCTTATTTTGGAAAAGAATAGTGGATTCTTGTACAAGAACAGTCTGACTGACTTAGATGTAAAGCGACCAACCTCAGTTAACCTCATCATATTTATAATGAAGATTTAAACGATAAAAGAGATTGTTTTGACTCTTCTCTAAAATACTGATAAATTCACATTGCTACATTGTTTGTCAACCATTGCCAGCCAATAGTTAGCTTCATAAATGTATTACTTGGCAGAATTTCTTCTGAAACATTTTATTATTCATTGATGTATTTTATCAACTGGTGATTCATTGCGAACATAATTCTGTAAACATGAATAGTCTCCAGTATTCAAGGTCACAAACATTGCCAAATCCAGCCACTAGTTTTCCTTCAAGTTCTCATTGTAAAAAACATCTCGGTTACTAATGTAACCCTTGTTCCCTGAAGGAGGGAACGGGAGACGTAACGTCGACGTGACGTCGAACGTGAGCGACTGAAAGGGAACAAAAATCGCATGCACCTCAACATCCGGAAATCCTGCATAAACCTGTTGATCAAATTAAAGCTTGGCATTTTTGTGTAAAATATGCACCAGTTTACTGCAGATTTCACTAAGAATTTAGTTGCGATAGAGCAACGACGTATACAATTTGACGTCTTTCATGTAGATATAGTACAGTCCAGAGCTTTGAGCTCAGAGCTTTTGTGTGAAGGTTCAGGGTTCAGTGACCAGGCGTTTTTGTTGAAGTTTGCTGGCAGAATCACAGGTTCTCATGAACTTAATGTCTTAATAAAGTCACTTTGGATAAAAGCATTGACTAAATGACACGTAATGTAATCAGGCAGCTGTTGAGTCTGTAGGGAACCGATTTCAACATGCCATCTGTGACAGTTTTGAGAAAAACCTGATAATTATTGGAGGCTGAAGTATTTTTTCCAACATCTGAGTTACATTTTCTCTCTGTTTACGTTCTTTTATCGCTAATCTTTGTCAGTCAGCCAGATGCTTTGTCCGTCCCCTGCAGACTTTCGCTTTCGACCACATGCAACTTTTGACGATGATCAATTATAGTGAACACATTCCTCCACTCTGTTTAAAAGCAAGAATTTGTTTGCTCATGAAAAAATAGCCATTTTTTATTTATCGTGACCAGAAAAAACGTTCAACTGTTTTACACACATCATAAGACCATGTGTTTCAACACACACATTGTTATTGTCCCAAGATGAGACTCACATGTGGCTGGAATTACAGTCGAAAGAAATTCACTAAAACTAGAAATTGGATTCATTTTCATGATGCAATACATAGTCGATTATTTGTTGGGGGTACATTTATGATTTTGTTTGTGTGTGAGAATGATCTAAACACCCAAAGTAGCAGTAGAGAATATAATTATAAAGATTACTTCATTCATATGCTCTTAATGTCTGAATAAGCTCAAAATAACAAGTAATTTCCATAAATCAGCAAATGTGCGTGATATTTCCTGTGGTGGAGATAACACATTATGTATTGGCAGACGTTCTCTGGAAATTTAATAATTACAAAAAACATCTCCTTTCCAAGGAAACCTCTAATCCATTAGCAGAAGAAAACCCTTGCAGGGCTTCTGTAAATGTGATGCTTTCAAATCCCAGATGAGCCGAGAAATGAATCATCTTAATCTCTTTATATAGACTTTTATGAAAAAAACAAATTTAGTGAATTATTTTTTTATTTTAAGTGAGGATATAAGTGATTTATAGAGTGATATTTTCCTCCATTCCTAACCCATTAGTTGGAAATATGTGGATTGGAAAGATGTGGTTGAGATGCTTTATCAAATAACGTACAAAAACAAGGAAAAGGTCTATTTCATTAATAACAGTTATGAAGTCTTTACTTTATAGGTTTGGATCCAATGCAACTGCAATTCCTTCAGTAGCCAGTTGTAGTTTTGCCAGGATTTAGGCCGGACCAAATTAGGAAGTATACTTCAGCTGTGTAAACAATTGTTATTTATTTGTTCTTTAACAAGCATTGAATATGGTTTGTTCATAAGAAAAGTCATGACAACCGGTTGATATGTTTGTGAAGATAAACCTCTCTATCACTCTCTATCCTTAATCACAACTATGTTTATTTTTTAGAAAGAAATGGCATCTGTGAGGATCTCAGTCAGGATTTAGACCGTATCATAGTACTGAGACTGCTCTCATTAGAGTTACAAATGATTTGCTATTATCACCAGATCGTTGTTGTATATCTCTGTTAGTGTTACTGGATCTTAGTGTTGCTTTTGACTTTTGAATAGACTCGAAAATTACAATTTGTAGCAGTAAATAAAGAGGTGTCATTTCGATCACAAGTTCAGTATGGAGTACCACAAGGCTCAGTACTAGGACCGTTGCTTTTCACCCTGTACATGCTACCCTTGGGAGATATCATTAGGAAGCATGGAGTGAAATTAACTAATTTAATAATTGATGATCTTTACAACAGAACTGAATCAACACTGAACTGACTTCAGCTGAACAACAGCCGAAATGCACAATTCTCCTAGCTGTTATCATTGTAAAGTGGCTTTGAAACGATCTGTTTTGTATAAAGACCTATATAAGGTGACTTCACTTGACTTGACACTAATAGTCTTACTAATAGACCACTGACAGAGTAGCCTATTACACGTGTGTCATAAATACATTCTCAGTAAGTAACACAAGAAACAGTAGCCTAAGTATGCATATTTGGATGAAGAATAATTATTCAACTTTGGTCTATAACTCAAATTATGCTGCTTTTTGAGGAGGTGTGCTGTTACTTTAAGAGATCGGATGAATGGCGAGTTTTGCACATCCAAGCATTACTCACCTTTCAGAAAATGATAAATTAAGTTGTTTAATGTTAAAACCCAAAGGATGAACGGCATCCATTATAGTTCGGAATAAGTGATTCTACGCACTGACAGATGCTCTCCAGGACCACAGTTTAGATTAATACTCCAAAATCTCACTGTCCCCGCCAAACTAGAGCAAGATGTGCGAACACGTGGAATGTAATCACTGAAATAAACAAACTTCATTACATTGTGATGCATTCTCTTTATCTCATCTACCAGCAAATAAAATTGTATGATAAGAAACTTTAATTTGAGATTAAATGATTGTTGTATTTTCCTGCTTTATCTTGAAGCTCACAAGCATCATATCAGCCAAATAGCAGCCTAATCTCACTTAGGCCCTGTTTACACATCTGTCTCGGGTGATCCGATCACATGTCAGTCGAGACAGATGATTGTTTACACCTGGCACTAACATGTCTCAAATGTTTGGATTTGTGTAGATTGAGTGGTTGCTTTCATTTAAAATGGCAAATTTTGATTGCATGTGAGCTGAGTCGACGGCCTTCAGTGTTGATGCATCAGCGTTTTCACTACACATGCTATGTGGCCGAAACCTCAGATATGATTTAAGAGATCTGATCACAAGATGCATTGGTTTTTAGTACTGACTTTGATCTATGGAGGACCAAACCTGCAGAAAATAAAATAAAAAAATAATAATTATAATAATATATAATATATATATATATATATATATATATATATATATATATATAAAGAAATTTAGTAATTATGCAAAAATAAATAAATAAATAAATAACTATCAAACAAATGTAAGGCTGTGTGTCCACCAAAGTGGACAAAGTTTGAGAGCACTTCGGAGGCGTTTTTCTTTGTTTAGACACATTTGTTGATATGGAATATCCACGGAAGTGCTACTAGAATCTGATTTTCACATATTATATTCAGAAAGAGGAATGTAAAGTACATGCTCTGGCCATTGTAAGTGACTTTGTTCTGTTGTTGTCGTTGTATGTGGAGATTGGTCGATGTGGTGTTTGTCCCGCCCCTCCTCCTCTGTGATTGGACGAGTGGGTAAAAAGTGACAGTGTTAACGCTATAGGCACATAACACTATAGGCGCATCGTTTTTCTTTCTAAAGTGACATCGGCAGCCACTGGCCTGGCAGCAGAATACAGCATTTTTTTTTTGTCATTTTCGTGGATCCACGTGAATGGGAATCGTTTTGACAACATTGTCTTCTGTGTGCAAAAAACTTGAAGGAAAAGTACACCGTTGTCCTGTAAACGTCACCTCAGATAGAAAAGTATAAATATAAAAATAAATGAGAATAAATAAAAGTAAAAAAATAATACAAATAGATAAATAGCTAAATAAATAAATAAATACAGAAAATAATAAACAAAGTGAAAAAAGTAATACAAAATAAATTCAGGATTAAATTGAGTATTAAATAATTATTTGTCATTTATTTATTTATTTAATTCTTTCTTTATTTTCCTATTGGTACATTTATTTATCTGTGTTTATTTGTTTTTAATTTGGTTGTAAAAATTAATTACAAAGAAACTGCAAGTAACAAACTGAATTTAACATGAAATTTTGAAGAAAAAAAATAGCATTTGTGTTTTTTTATTTAAACTTTTAAATTGATAATTTTATACAATGCAATTATGGTATAAACATGTTTTTACATTGTACTTATTTTTTTGATGCAAGAACATAGTTAAGGAGACCTATAAAGTGCGATCGAATAGTGTGATTTTTGTAAAACATAAGCTGATAATCTTAAATGCTAAAATAATAATGCTGCAGTTTTATATGAACTTGTTGAATGTTTAGTTAAACTTTGTTTTTAATCCAGATACAGAAGTTAATGTTTATTCCCAAAAAAATAATGTAATGTAATTTTCCCTACAATGTGGAAAACTACAGACGTTCCCAGGGAAGCAGCCAGGGTGGATTTTTCCTTTTGGGGAAAAAAAATTAAAAGTGAAGCCGTGGTCAGTGAGGAAAGAGCGTTTATACTTCATTTCCTGTCCACCATATTGAAAGTGGAACAGTGAGACTGACTTCAGAGCGGGACACGTCCAATAAACAAGCCAACATTCAGTTCACATATTCACTGTATCATCAATGAAAGAAAAAATTCAGGTAACACTTTATTTTGATGGTCCCTTTTGAACATTCTGTTGACTATAAGTAACTTTGCAACTACATGTCAATTAACTGTCATTAGAGTATAAGTAGACTGTCTGCTTAATATCTGCTAACTCTTTATTGTGATGGGCCTCCAACAGAAACTCTACTGACTACCAGTAACTTTTCAACTACATGTCAACTTATTCTGACCCTAACCTTACCAGTCTACTAATACTCTACTAAAACTCTAATGAGAGTTAGAAGACGTGTAGGTGCAACGCTACTTATAGACAACCGAATGTGTTAAAGGGACCATCAAAATAAAGTGAAACCAAAATTTTTTTTTTTTTTCAGTATTCATTTGTACTGTATGTGGAATTATAATAATCATAATTCTGCAGGCAAAAGATGCTGGGACGAGCTTGTGGCTTGTTAAAACCCCTCATGTCTTCTTGGTTCGTGTGAAAGCAGTTTGGTTTATTCTGGTACATTTCACAATTTATTTTAAAACAATCATCCTAATTTGCAGAAGTGAACCACTATTTTTGCATGCTACCAGTCACACCTATATTATGATATATAATAATAATAATAATAACCTTTATTTTATAAAGCGCCTTTAAAAGCAGCTTCTCAAAGCGCTGTACGGCTGTACATATAATGGACAATAGTTAATAGCAAACACATCACATCACAAAAAACAACAAACACATCAACAAGTGAATGCAAGTTTAAAAAAGTATGTCTTAAGTTGACCTTTAAAAATGGCATAAGACTGGGCTTCCGTAAGTTCAAGAGGCAGAGAATTCCAAAGGACAGGTGCATAGAAGGAAAAAGCCCTGTCACCCATAGACTTTAAGTGAGTTTTAGGAACAACCAGCATGCTCAATCAACGCAGTCTCACACCCAAGGCGTCATCTAACTGACGCTATGGACCATTTTTGACCATGCGTCAATAAGCCGACGCACATGGCACCCCTTAAGCGTCAATATGAGACGCGCCTCCTAGTGGTCTAATCCTAACCCTACCCCAGACCTAAACCTACCCATAACGGAAGCGTCATCTAACTGACGCTAAAGGGTGCGCGGCATTTGATGACGCCCGAGGATGAGCGTCTCATATTGACGTTTGTGGGGGGGTGTGTGCGTCGGCATGTTGACGCATGGTCAGAAGCGTCAGTAAGATGACGCCTTGGGTGTGAGACTGTGTTGGCTCAATTGTGAGGAGCGCAATCTGCGATTCGGAGTGTAGAGGTGTAACAGTTCAGCTAGATAATGTGGAGCCAGACCGTGTAAAGATTTGTAAGTGAGCATCATAATCTTAAAATCAACACGGAACCTAACTGGGAGCCAATGTAAGGATCCCAAAACCGGAGTGATATGGTTGCTTTTTCTGGACCCAGTTAAGATCCTAGCAGCGGAATTATGTACATGTTGAAGCTTGTATAGAGAAGATTTAGAAACTCCGGTTACAATAATCAATCCGAGAGACGACGAAGGAATTTATCAGCTTTTCAGCTGCAGGAAAAGTTAACATTGACCGCAATCTAGCGATGTTTCGAAGATGGAAAAAAGATGTTTTAACAGTACTCTGAATGAAAGAATCAAATGAAAGATTAACATCAAAAATAACTCCCAAGGTTCCTCATTTTTACTCTGGATACCCAAAACAGAGCCATCAAGAGTCAAAGACAGAGAACCAACTTTTGAAGTTTGTTGACGAGAACCAATGAGTATAACTTAAGTTTTATCACTGTTCAAACACAGGAAATTATTACTCATCCAGGTTTTTATTTCAGTAATACAACCAGAAAGAAAATCAATGTCGAATCGCTCATCTGGATTTGAATGTATATAGATCTGTGTATCGCCGGCATACAAATGATAACGGAGGCCGAGGGATCTCAAGAGATAGCCAAGTGGTGATAGATATATGTTAAAAAGTAAAGGGCCCAGAACTGACCCCTGGGGAACGCCAGTGAGAACAGAGCTAATCTCAGACCTATGGTCACCCATTGAGATGAACTGGGAACGGTCATCAAAGTAGGACCGAAACCACTTCAAAACCGTCCCCGACACACCAGACACTCTCTCAAGACATGTGAGCATTAGACTGTGATCAACAGAGTCAAAAGCGGCTCTTAAATCTAAAAGAATGAGGATAGATGTTACACCAGAGTCAGAAGCCATCAACAGATCATTGGTGACTTTAACCAGAGCCGTCTCAGTACTATGGAATTTACAGAATCCTGACTGAAGTGATTCAAAAAAGTTATTTATTGTGAGATGGTTACATAAATGAATGGCAACAATACGCTCAAGTATTTTTATAAGAAACGGAAGATGCATTCCTCCAACAGAGGAGCATCTATTATTTGCATTCATCTTTGCTTATTTTTTTTTTAAATAAAATAATTATACACAAGAAAAGTTACTTTAAAATAAAATATTTGTAATATATTATGTTAATGGAGATTTTATCATTTATACTTAATTTTAAAACATAAACATGAAAAATCACAGAAAAGAATTATAGTCATATTTTATATGAATTAAGATTTATAAATAATATTTTAATAAAAAAATATAAACATGGAAAATTGCATAAAAATATAAATGTAGTAATAGTTTGTATTAAGATTAATAATAATTTGTATTACAATTATTTATAAACGTGAAAAATTTAAATAAAATAAAATAAAAAATGAGTAATATAATTCAATAATTAAAAACATGTAGTCATATTTTAACTTAATTTAAAATATTTTTTTAATTATAAATGTGGAAAAATTACAGAAAAATAAAAATGTAATTTTTTTTGTTGATAAAGTATTATCATGTAATATCTTTAGCTATTTGATGAGTATCAAAATAAATGAGCAGAAGCGTTCTGATTCGATTTATCTGAGGACATCTACAGTATATTAGCAAAAAAAAATGTCATTGGGGGAATACCATGTCATTTTTTACGGATGTTGCAAGAATTAAAGTCCCAAATTGGTCTGTGAAGTACCAGCACACCCTTCGCCGCATAACGTTTGGCGTGCGGATCAAAGGCTCTTCTCTGCTGAACTGTCCCATGTGCTGGAGGCGGGACACAGGGATGCTGTGAATCACAATGATGATTTTACAACTGATCCAACACTACAAGCCTCTGATGTGCTAAACCAACACACAGACGTCAACAAGCACACATGCAGACATTGGTTTGCACGTCCACACGCATGCACAGATCCGCTTAATCCCTCCAGTGCTCAGGTATGCTTGTCTGTTGGCTTTGACACAAAGAGGAGTATTCCTTCTTTCACCAGTGTTGTCATGTAATATAAAGGGGATTTTCTCTGTTGAGTGTTGATAGTGATCTGTCATTCCCAACATGACAGGAAGGAGTGTGTTAGCAAGTTGTTACTCTCCAACAGAACGTCTTCAGGAAAAAGCCCACAAGTAGTGAAGGCTTAATAAAAACACTAATTTGGGTGACACATTATTTGGTTACACTTTATTTTGAGGTGTCATTGTTACAGTGTAATTATATATTTAAGAACGGAGTAATATTATTAATCAACGACATGTTTGCTTATAGGGTTAGGGTAGGATTAGGATTTGGTTGAGGGTTAGTTGCATGTAATTATGTATAATTTACTGTTATGGTAAGTACATGTAACATATGCAACAAGGACCCTGTAAAATAAAGTGTTACCCTTTATTTTTGGGTGACGTAGTTACTCATGTACTTACAATAACAGTAAATTATTCATATTTAGAAGAAACTAACCCTAAACCAAACACAAATTAATAGTACTCAGTGTAATTACGCTGTAACATGTCTCTTAAAATAAAGTGCAACCCTGCAGTGTCTGTCAGGTGGCATTGAGAAAACTGATTTCTTTTAGTGGGAAAAAAAATCAGTTCAAACCTTAAATTCACTGAAAGTCTTTGTGATGTTCTGGAGGAGACTTTACAGAGAGCTGGACTCTTGCATTGTCAATACAAGATCTTGACCAAAAATTGCTTGGTCAATTTTCGGCCAAACTCTTGTATGTGAAAATGATTCTTCATTCTCTCTCACAACCATTCTTTCACAATCTGAGTCTGATGAGTCTTGACACTGTCCTCCTGGAATATGGCCATGATGTGTCTTCATACATGATTGTTTAAGAAATGAAAAGCTACACTCCATCAGATAGGGTTAGAAGAACTGTTGCCAAACATATAACATGCTAGAAACATAATAATTACTGCAATAATGATCCAATCATAGACTCTTAAGCATTTGCCTATTTAAATCCATACAGTGTTGCTGTTTCCTTCGTTAGTATCTTTCCCAGCACTGTTAGCATCAAGTAAGTTTCATCTCCAGAATGTGTCCGCAAAGTCTTAGGAGTTGTCAAAGCTTAATGTGTTTTATTGCCAAAAACTGTTGCATGCATTGAGAGGAATTTACACTAAGCAGATGTTCCCAAAATGACTTTACCACAAAACGTCCCGAGAGCCTTAAGTCTTATTTACTCATTCAGCCCACTGTAAATTGAAACAGTGAAGACACTTAATCATGCACGAAATAGCATTTTAATTTAGTCAAATTTCAAAAATGAAATCTCTCTAATATCTCTCTATTTTCTTCTGCTAGACTACAAGGAAATTGCATGGAGATCAAAATGCAACTTTAGAGTTTCAACAATATCTCAAACTGTAACCAACATCTAAGCTGCTATCCAAATTCATTTTATAACTCTGTACTTATACTGTATCTCAGAGCAATGAAGCTGATCCTCAAAAGAACCCCATATCCAAAGTTGGAAGTGGGATTTTCCTTGGAATCTCTGATGTCTGATCATAAAGGCTTTCCAGTGCACAACGCTTGGAATAAAGACACAAATGTCTTTGCAGGTGTATGATCATCAACACAGAATTCTTCAGGCCACTGAACTGCAGAGGATAAAAGATGTTTTGGCGTTTGTTTTGCAGGTGGAAAAATTATCAATGGAAAAATCGCAAAATAATGCAAGAACTTTGACTGACTGATACATTTTATTTGCTTAAAAGTGAATGTTTATCATGAGATGTAGATATTGGGGATTTCCGCAGGACTTTCGTGTCAGAAAGTTGGAAATTCCAACATTCCAAATGGAATGGAATGCAGTATACGAGTTATAAAAAGAGAAATATCAGAGCTATAAACATTCATTGGCCAATATTAATAATGCAGTTATTGACATTTTTCCAAAGTTATTTTCTTCACATTTTTAAAAGAATTTGCCCATACAGTTGCTGATAAAGTCATCCACACATTGGGCTATTTATATTACCGGAGTGATCAGAAAGTAACAATTAGGAATAAGATATTGAATCTAAAGCTGAAGTTCTTCATGTGTCTACAAAATAAACGCATCTTTTACCACGCAGAGGACTGTGGGTTAAGTGTTGAAAGTGACAGCGCAGTAAATCAAGCTAATTCATGTCAGAGACAGACAGAGAGAGAGACGGTTCATATGGTTGCAACTGCTCTCCATATTTCACATTTATACTCTCACGCGACTTCTTCTGTTTAATTTAGATGACAGCTGCCGTGCTAATTTAGACAAATGGCGGGTGGATTAATCAAAAACATGTTCTTGATGACTAGCTCAGTAACCGCCTCTCATCTCAATAACACTGATAGAGATTTCCCATTTGTTCTTGTATCAGACACTATGAGATCAGTTAAACACAGAGCTCCTTTGAAAAAGAAGACGTAGATTTGTTGTTGATCTGTCATTTAGACCTGGGGCCTGTACCATGATGGTAGTTGAACAAACTCAGGGTTACAGGATTAGTTAGTGGACAAAACCAAACCAATCCAACCAGGCTTTGTTGGTACCATGATGCTGGTCATCAATTTTCTCTGTCAGCTCAGGCTTTGACCCTGAGTTCATGAGTTCAGGTGTGACATCAGTAGCGAACAGCCAATCACATGCTGAGAGAGAGTGAAACTGGGATTCATTTCTCACGAGAGAAGCTGTGATTCACTTCTCTCTTCTGCAGAATATTACGAGATCGAAAAATATTAAAGGTATAGCGGAGGATTATCTTTTTCCAGGTGGGTAGTCTATACTATTGGTCCACCTCAGTGTCAATCATTCTGGTGATATGTTTACGTAAGGCCGTCGTACGTGCTCGTCCCTATGTAGTTTTCGCTTTCTGCGAATGCGCACTTTCAGGTGTATAATGTGTGATGAGTTACGGTTTCAGCCATTCCTTTGAAAATGGTTGAGGGTCGAAAGATAAAAAATGTATACGAAGTGTATGATAAGAAGAGAAAGGCCACAGAATATAGAAACAAGACCAGAGTGATTTTGGGTGAATATTTCACACGCTGGCGTGCACTAAAAGCACAGGTTGGGCTTGGATGCCCAGGATGCCGCAGTCGCGAAGATTCTACTAGACAGGTAAAGTTTGTCATGCTATTTGGAGAAATCCATTTAAAATCACTGCTAGTAAAAGTTAATGTAAGCTATGATTAGCGATGCTAGCCCTGGCACAAGTCATGCACCGCGTAGACACGGTAAACATCTCAATTTGTCTAAAGTAGGCTAGCCTTATGACCAAATGGTAAATGGTATCACGCTGAAATATTCTAAAACCTTGTGTGTTCATTTTCAATAATTCCAATGTGTTCACCATAGTATTTATTACACAAATGCAACAAGCTACTTCTCCATTGCATATCATGTCTCTCTCGTGCTCACGTTTAATAGGCGTTCCTTCTCGGGAGCAAATAGAGTGTCGGAGAGTGTAGCTTTTATAAATGTGCTTTAGAAAAAAACATTACTGGTGTGTATCTGGAGACAAAACAATGGCACTGGAATATTTTAAGAGATCTTGAAAAAAATTTGATCCTGCAAGTTGCTTTCAGTTAAAACAGCTCAAACATGTATTTTAGTCTGGGACTGGGCTTAAGCCTTGTCTGTGAAACCAGGGGTTAGGGTTTAGTCTTCATTTGTAACCAGACGCAATGCAAAAAGATTCAAGAAATTTGTCTGTCCACACCAGATTTGCATCTTCTTGAAATCTATGAGACACGAGAAATCAATTAAAAATCATATAGCCAATCAGAAGAGTGTGTGAGTCTCTCTGCAAGCACACTATACACACTAACTAATCAAATTCACACTGTACCATTTTAAAATGATTAAAAAAATACACACCAACTTTGTCATAGAAAACAGTCAACAGTTTGAACATTGAACATATATTTTCAAGATCTGAGGTGATTTATCCTTTGTCGCTTTCAGTTGGCTATACTGCTCAAAATTATATTCAAACTCACATTACATGCTTTTAACATTAAATAAAGCACATAAACCGTACCTGAGTTTATCTTGTAGGTTGTTTTTCTAGCCGCAATATTGCAGAAATATAAACCATTTCTGATTAACATGGAAAAGATACCAGATAATGTCACTGTATAATTGCATCTGGTTTGGACACGGTTTAAGTATTCAAATTTGGCACATAACTAGCCACACATTCATTGTACTAAAGACATGAACGATATAAATCATGCAACTTGTTGAGGAAAGTTATGCTATTTCAAAGTGATTGAACTTGTGTTTTTCACCTGGCAGATAATAAAGCCAATAAAATCATATAAACGTACATTGAAGAAGGCACCCAAGTCATATTACAGACTTGAACCAGTAAGAAACCAATGCAATCACTCAGAACGCTTTAGCACAGACAAACATCTACTGAGTTTTAATCTGTTATAATTGGTGGAGTCTCACTGCATCAGTGATTAGGTTGGGAATCTGAGCATCTGGCTCCAGTAAAGGATTCTTGCTTTGCATGTTGTTTCCGTGTTAGTAAACCGATGCCAGCACACAACCGTTTAAAGCGGCATAATTGCTCCTGGTATTGTGACATCATCCAATAATGGAAAGCTTAAAGAATTAAGAAGAACTATTTCTGGCTGTTTCCCCCTCATGACTTCATAAATGCTGCATTTTTATAACTCCTTCTGCAGCCTCAGGAAATGGCATTTTATTGTAGCAGTTTACCAACAAGTCTTTATGAGACTTCATGGAAAATGGCTCTTCCAAGAACGCCAAGTGGTTCACAGTTGTGTAACGGCATTTAGATATCTGCTTTCATACCAGCACAGGGTGTTACTGAGGAGGTTCTGTCGATCTGTCTGTCTATCTATCAGCATTATAAACAAGAAAAAGTGTTAATTGTGCAAATTTCATATATTATGAAACAGTTTAATTTTCAGCTGTAAAACAGCTCTGCAAAGACAACAGTATCATTGTTAAGTTTATTCAATTTAGTTCAGTGTTGATTCAATTCTGCTCAATAACAGTATCATTGTTGAAAATTTCAGTCAATTTCAGACAGACAGACAGACAGACAGACAGACAGACAGACAGATAGATAGATAAGACAGACAGATGTAAAGGAAATTTTGATTATTCATTGAATACTTTGTCTGCTTTTTGTTTCAGAAGTGTCTTCGAGAGAGGACAACTAATTCTGTAAAATGGTCAAAAATGAAGACAAATGCAAGAATGCGCGCAGACGTCTGAGATAATGTCTAGGATGAGGAGACTTTCTGTGGAGTAAAAAAAGGAAATTGTGCCCCCTACTGATCTGAACTCTGCTCTCTGATTCTGTCCTGAGCCAGAGGCTTTTTTCCATCAACATGAACGTGTGCCAGCATGCTCTTAAATCTGACGATCTCAGCCGACGGTCTCGGAGAAAGAGACATCCATCACGCCACAGACAGACGACCTGTCACTGTTATCATGTATCTGAAAACTCAGACTGATGTCTCGGGGAGCCATATGGAGATGAGATTGAGTTTTTACTCCGAGCGGAGGCGTGATTCATGGTGAAGTGATGCGAGTTAATGAGTCCTGAATGAGACAGACCTCCTGTATCGCGGTCGTCCCCGAGTGTTTCAGTGATGGATTCGACGTCCGTCTGAGAGAGTGAAACGTCCTCTGTGATTGTTTGAAGGTGCTTGAGGTGTCTGTCGGCTCTGTGCAAACGAGAGGGAAGTGAACACATTCCATAGTGGTGAAACAAAGCTGTTTTCCCAACCACTGAAAGTGTTTACAGATGTGCCGTCAAATTTTACATCTCAGAAGTCATCTCAGCACAGAGGACTCTTAAATACATGACATTAAAAACACCGTTGCAAATCTGTCACCGGGCACAAAATGCTTTCAGTAAGAGAAGGAAAACACACACACACACACACACACACACACACACACACTTTAACTTAACTCGATGAAATGTTAAGTTCCGTGACACAGTGATCTTCATTTGTGCCGTTTTCTTAGGCGCTGAGAGGGGGGTGGAAAATAATCGTACCACATGTCCTTAGACTCGCAGACTTGTGCATGGAGACCAGATGCTGCTCTAGCAGGATTGTGTCTGGGATCATCCTGCTGGGATTCGGTTAGTCGATCCCAGAAACAGAGGTCGCGTTTACACCTGGTACTAAAACTGGATCCGAACACAACTGGACGGTGCTGAATAAATACAGGTGTAAACTCAGTCAAACATGCTTTCTTATCTGATCACGCAAACCACATTCATAAATGGACATGACTATGTTGTAATTACAGTAATCACAAATGCATCCCAGACGACAGCTTGAAAGGACATTTTATTTTTTGGGGAAAAGGTGAAATAACTCTTTCCCCATGCATTTAAAAAAAAAAGAAGAAGTTGTCAGCCATATTCATATCCACTGTATAGAAAGAAAGAACATAACCTCTGCTTTTAAACAGAATAAAAATGAGTTTAGCTCCATGCATTCTTTTTTATCAAAACTTAAATGTGTGTATGTTTTAAAAAAAAGCAACATTTTGAACAAAAAGCTGAAAAAATAGCATTTTTGTCAAAGACTAGCCTACGTCCAGATCGTATTCAGAACGGTGATCAAAACACAGATGGAGTAGATAGAGTCCATAAACACCCCAAAAGCTCCACAGTCCTAGAGCTCATCCTGGGTCGACATTTCATTCAGTAACATTAGGCAGTTTTGATTTATATGCTGTTTAATGTTTGATGATTGTTTTATTTTACATGTACATCAGCAATGTTTCTATCACTTGTTTCTGCTTGTTCTTCACCTGTGTTTTGAGTCAGAGATCCTGTACTCTTTCAGAAGATGCGTAATAGCGCCCCCTATGGTATAACAGAAAACATTTCCGGGGAAAATTTCGTCAACGGCGGAGAAGCGGTGTGTCAAATGATGGAAAATTTTGTCAAAAGCAGAAAAAGAGTTTCGCTGGTTTTACTCTTAATATACACTCACCTAAAGGATTATTAGGAACACCTGTTCAATTTCTCATTAATGCAATTATCTAAATTAACCAATCACATGGCAGTTGCTTCAATGCATTTAGGGGTGTGGTCCTCGTCAAGACAATCTCCTGAACTCCAAACTGAATGTCAGAATGGGAAAGAAAGGTGATTTAAGCAATTTTGAGCGTGGCATGTTGTTGGTGCCAGACGGGCCGGTCTGAGTATTTCACAATGTGCTCAGTTACTGGGATTTTCACGCACAACCATTTCTAGGGTTTACAAAGAATGGTGTGAAAAGGGAAAAACATCCATTATGCGGCAGTCCTGTGGGCGAAAATGCCTTGTTGATGCTAGAGGTCAGAGGAGAATGGGCCGACTGATTCAAGCTGGTAGAAGAGCAACTTTGACTGAAATAACCACTCGTTACAACCGAGGTATGCAGCAAAGCATTTGTGAAGCCACAACACGCACAACCTTGAGGCGGATGGGCTACAACAGCAGAAGACCCCACCAGGTACCACACATCTACACTACAAATAGGAAGAAGAGGCTACAATTTGCAAGAGCTCACCAAAATTGGACAGTTGAAGACTGGAAAAATGTTGCCTGGTCTGATGAGTCTCGATTTCTGTTGAGACATTCAGATGGTAGAGTCAGAATTTGGCGTAAACAGAATGAGAACATGGATCCATCATGCCTTGTTACCACTGTGCAGGCTGGTGGTGGTGGTGTAATGGTGTTGGGAATGTTTTCTTGGCACACTTTAGGCCCCTTAGTGCCAATTGGGCATCGTTTAAATGCCACGGCCTACCTGAGCATTGTTTCTGACCATGTCCATCTCTTTATGGCCACCATACCCATCCTCTAATGGCTACTTCCAGCAGGATAATGCACCATGTCACAAAGCTCGAATCAGTTCAAATTGGTTTCTTGAACATGACAATGAGTTCACTGTACTAAAATGGCCCCACAGTCATAAAGATCTTAACCCAATAGATAATCTTTGGGATGTGGTGGAACGGGAGCTTCGTGCCCTTGGATGTGCATCCCACAAATCTCCATCAACTGCAAGATGCTATCCTATCAATATGGGCCAACATTTCTAAAGAATGCTTTCAGCACCTTGTTGAATCAATTCCACGTAGAATTAAGGCAGTTCTGAAGGCGAAAGGGGGTCAAACACAGTATTAGTATGGTGTTCCTAATAATCCTTTAGGTGAGTGTATTATGCATTACAAAAGCAATTTCATGCATTAATTATGTCTTGTAATGCACCTTCCTTGTGTGATCTCATTAATAATTGTAACAACATAATACATTATAATACTAAATTGTAACACCTCTAGAAAATATAGTGCATTAAATATGACAACCAATTTAAGATGTATCAAGGAATTTGCTAACTTTTCATTACATCATGAATACCTTTAAAATGCATTATAAAAGCTTCAAGTAAAGTGTTAACACACAACTGATGTCCGAGTTTCCCTGCATTTAAATGGCACATTGTTGTTCCACGTGTCAAACTGCATGTGCACATCCTTCATGGGAAATGGTCACGATTTATCATGCAACGAGTCTTGAGGACACAATAAACCAAAGAATGTAAACTAGAAATATGGATGTGCTTGTACAATTACAGTATATGATGTCTGAGATACAATAACACGTCAATCGTTTAAGAACGTAAATTCATTATTCTCATAGAGTCTGAAGGCTAGGTAAATATTAGGCTAGACAAAGTAAACATAAAATACCAAATTGATTTCGTATTTCATTGTGATTTTGCTAACTTTGGCATGAGTGAGTTGATTCGTGCCAGATCAACTGAAGGTCCGCTGCAACATAGTAGCAGAATATTGGAGGTTAATGGTTGTTGGAGCATTTGAAAGACTGAATATATGAATAAATGAACAGCTGATGGACTGAGACTGTCAGACTGGGAGAAAACAATACGCTCAGTAAAGATCAAGCGCTTATGAAGTGCTTGCTGGACATGATGGTTTAGATGTTTGTACAAAATTGATTTACGGACAACAGAGAATAGTCCCTGTGGAAAGACATTGAGAATTGTATTTCTGCCTGATTAGTTTAATTGTATGTGTTGAAATGTGGCTCATAATCAGCGCTGTCAATGTCAAACCCCAAATGATTAAGTTATTGTGTCAGACAAAAGCATTAAATGGACAAAAAGTGCCTTTAGAAGTAAATATATTCATTATGTCCTTCATGCATTTCATTGAGTTTGTCAAACTGTCTTTGGGATCATTCACACAGAAAGTGTTCATGCATGCTGTTTTTTTTTATTGCAACTACACATTGCACAGTATCTACTTTTGCAGCATTCTGCAGTTTTTAAGATGCCATTCAGCTGTTAAATAGGGTCTCATGAACCCTGGTCTGCTTTTGCACTCCATCTTGCTATTTTGCGCCATTATGTGGATTATTTTTCGTGCAGAACCTAAGACAAACAGATTTCATGTTTCTTGCAGATTCGACAAATAGTGGATGAAGGCCAAAAACCAGGAGAGGAAGAAACTTCAAGAACGTTGAAGACTTAAGACTCCATCAGTCAGGTAAAACAAACAGATGTCTTATTTAGTCTTTTGGCACACAGATGAAGAAGACTATCACATTTTAACTTTATTTTTGGTTGTCTATGTTCTTGGAAGTACACATAACTTTGGAATCTTGAATGCAAAGTTTCCTAAAGAGAGGTCGTATTCAGGCGTTAATGGTGAAGGGTATAATTTGGGGTTTGGCGTCAGTCAGATTTAAAATGTTTTTGAAATGTTTTTGAAAGAAGTCTTTTATGCTCACAAAGAGTAATATTGTGAAATAGTATTACTATTTAAAGTAACTCTTTTCTATGTGAATATATTGTAAAATGTCATTTATTCCTGTGATCAAAGATGATTTTTCAGCATCATTACTCCAGTCTTCAGTGTCACATGATCCTTCAGAAATCACTCTAATATGCAGATTTACTGCTCAAGAAAGTTTTCTGATTATTATCAATGTTGAAAACAGTTGTGCTGCTTTTTTAAGTGTAGCCTATTAATTTATTTTTAAAAGATCAAAAAAACCTTTTGAAGAGCAGTGTACATTATAAAATTAGTTTTGGTTTAGGCAAGTTTGTGTTGAAATGCTACAATTATTTCAGTTAAATTCAGCACAGCAGCTCTTTCAGTAAATGTAGTGGATAGTGATGCACATGACACAAAAGCAGTGCAACCTTTAGAACATAATGATTTTTTCCATTCCACCTGAGTTATTTAGCGACCACATTTTTAGGTTACTCAACTAGAAATGTTAGGTTCCACACTGACTTCTGTTTTCACTGACATCTTTAATTGCTCTATTTCTCGAGCTGCTTTTCTCGTGTGTTTTGATTTTTGTGGCCCGGTGGAAATCGAAGACATCAGGTGAGAATGATTCCCATCTTGTTGCACTAAAACTAGTGATGGAATATAGCCACATTCTTTCCAAAACAAAGCGGATCAGTGAAGGAAGTGATACCTTTTCCCTTTTTATACTCTTTTTGGTTGCGTGAGGTAGTGTGGTTAAATTTACGGCTGCAAACTGGCTTGATTTACTGAAGGATTGAGGTTTGATCGAGACACTTAAGCTCAGGTTGCCCGAGGAGATGCAAGATGTAGAACGGCATGCTTTTTCAATAAAATTGTGTAAATAAAATTTTAAAAATGTGGACGTAGACTATTAATCAATTATCAAAATAGTTTCAGCACTACTGATTGGTTAGGCAAAACTAATTCTCTAGAGGAGAGCAGAAAGGTAGCAAACTAACACGAACGCAGAATGACTGCAGAGGAAAGTGTGATCTGGTTCGAATTCAGCAGAAACTCAAAGACAGACCTTCAAGTTTACAAGCTGTTACAAAAGGAAATGCATTCTCTCTTTAAACGCATTCACTGAGACTGACTAGAAACAGGCGAGCGAAGAGATTAATGATTTGCAGGCAACGGTTAAGCAACCAACGAGATTTCAGATCTGATGTTAGTTCTACAGGCTGTCTGTCAGTCTATCTATCTATGCACATTAGTATATTTAATTGCATATTTAAAGCTGCAGTCCGTAACTTTTTTTAAGTTAAAAATATTCCAAAATAATTATAAAAAAAAAAACATATTCAGCCAGTGTTCAAAACGATCTGCTTGCCGTAGCTAGATTCAAAACGGTTGGGTTTCCGCGGGAAATTCAAGCATGTCTTTGCGTCATTACGTCACACCCGTACACATAAAGAAGGAGTTTCGGCAAGCCGGCTATACTGCGCGTGAGGATGTTGACGGTGGGGAGATATAACCTATAGCCTTTTCTCGCAGCACTTTACATAATTATACTTATGGCGATCCAGAAAGATCCAAACGACAATCATCAGTGTCAACTGGAGATTCAGCAGTTATAAAACCCAAAAGACTTCATACTTCGGATTTAAAAAGGCTATAGAGAAAAAGCAACCGGCTCATGCGAACACAAGGATTTAAACATCGGCGGGGCTTTTGAAAGGTGCGTGAACTCCGTGTTTTGAAGGGGTTCGAAACGGAAGAAGAGACGGCTTTTTTCTGCTGAACAAGTAAGACATTTCAATAGTTCAATCGTGTAACAGTACCACAATTGTTTGCTTAATTCACACAGTTATGGAGTTTCCTTTGTTGTGCCTTTCGCGTTTAGGTATTATGGAGAATATGAATTCTGAACTACACAGGTAACGTTAACCATAAAACACATTAAATGTAACGTTAGTCACGCAATGCTGATGTTGTTAACATTAACAATTTGAGAACAAAGTATAATTTGCACGGTTCAACATGATAAACGATCATTAGATTCAATCAGCACGATTTACAGCAATGCTTTTACTTGTTCAGATTACATTATCCGGTGACAATTCTTATGTTGGTCAAACTTTCAAAAAGTGAATCTGTGATTCTGAATGACAGTATCACAGCGCGGTGACTGACAGCAGCACTCGCCTCAAAACACTGTGTTCATCCGCGCTATTTCATGCCGATGTACAACTCACGCAAAGTTGATAATTCCGCGAATAACTGCAGTTACAGATTTCGAACAGAGATTGGCAACAAAGAGGAAAAGCTGCGGACTGTAGCTTTAAAGTATCATTTCAGAAAATGTATAATACAAAAAAAAAATGGTCTGAAGTAGCACAAAATGATCAAATGAAATAGCTAAATTAATTTTAATTCAGAAATTGAAAGCATGTTTATTAAAGAAAATAAGCAAGTCATTATATATGCATTGCATTTTTCATGCAAGACACTACAAGTGAACAGGGTAAAAAAAAAAAATAATAATTTCACCATACTTTCCCCAGTTGACTAATCACAGTACATTAAAGTAAAAAACTGTAACCTAGTCTGCAACCCATTTACTTGTGTAATATATCATGTTTTTATGTTTTGAACTTTCCCAACCACTCAAAAGGTCAATCATTTCTCCAGTTCCAGACTGGATTTCCCACCGCTGTCCAATGACTTCTGTACCTGAACACAAAGCAGCAGTTAATGGTGGGAATGAAGTCAGTGATGGTTTGTGGTAGTGTCGTGCCCTGTAAATCATCTCATTTCTGCCACCGTGCATCAGTAAAAGCACTAAAAGCACTAAACGTTTGGAAACGGCACAGGAAGAAAGAACAGGAACATCTTTCGTTTACAAGCAGACTCTAATACATGCTTAAAATACTTCTGTTAGTACCCACGATCGAGTTTTATAAACAAACACATAAAACTTAATGCTTCCTGGGTAAATGTTAGCTTGACTGCTGTGTGAACTGACATCCCTGCTGATATAAGCCGTATTTCCATGACCCATCGTTCCCGCTGGCACACGCTGATGCAAACAGCTGTTACACAACTCTAGTGGAGGGGGTCATGCATTACAAATAATGCGAGTAATCAGATTACTTTTTACAAGTAACTTGTAAAGTAATGCATTATCTTTGAATTTACAACTAAATATATCGGGGTTATTTTTTCAGGTAAATAATACAAGTTACTTTGTTTTCCTATTAATTGAATGTTCAGCCCTACTGTCCCAGTGGAAATCGTGAGTGTGGAGGCATTGTGTGTGAACATGATGGTTATTGTAGTTCTAGACTAAATCTGAGCATTGACTCATCTCACTTGCAAAAAAACAGATTCAGTATTCCTCAAAATGAATAAAACCGAGAAATGCAAACTCAGAACATTACGCTGTCAAACCTGCAATAATGTTATATAACACAGCATAATATACTTTATGTAATTAATCTCACTTTAATAACCAATGTTGGTTTATTTCTCACTTTATTAACCTTTGCTGCTGACCTTCGATAATCCATTTCAACCATATGAATAAGCAAATTTACTTTAGATAAACATCACATTTGTTTCCCCTTTTTTTCCTTTTTTTTTGCATTACTGAAGTAAGAGTGTTGAACTTCTCCTGCGTCCTATTCTTCTACAATCCAGAATGAATTTGCATTTCCTTCAGCCTGACTTCAGGCTTATTCATTTCACTTTTGGTGAGAAAGGGCCTTTACAATTGCCAAAATATAACTCTTTTTTTGTTTAAAAAAAGAAGAAGCAGAAAAGAAAAAAAAAGCCCAGATGAGAAAAATACAGCACAAGTAACAACGCATTCCATTCCACGAAAAGTAATTAAGTAACATAATTAGTTACTTTTTAGAGTAACGCAATACCATAACCCATTACTTTTTAAAGTAACTTTCCGCATCACTTCACAAGTCCATCATGCCACTATTTTTTTTTGTGATTAAAATTGTATGAAGCTTGTAATAGCCTACATTTCAATAGAAAAATATGAAAAAATATAAATAAGCATTAACTAGACTGATGTACGTACTACTATTTTAAAATACTATTAAAAACTAAAAACAGATTCAAAATATGAATAAAAACTTTAATAGTATCTCAATGATACTAAAATAACACCGGTCCAAACTGCAGTGAAGAAAAAAATGGTGTAGGATTTACTTTACTTATTTATTAAAACGTGACATTTTAAAGTAGAAAGACTGAAGTAGCATTTCCCAGTAAAACATACTCCAATAATCTTTGTTTAAATGTACAACTTAGAAAAATATTTGTTTACAGTGTTTTTGTTTTATTAAACTTTAGAAATTCATATTTTTAAGGAAATAATTTGGAACAAAATATTTATTTGGACATCTGCATGGAAATTTTTCATGACCGGATGCTGCAATGTTATATACAATATTTTTCTTCCTCATCGGGTTCAAAGGATCAGAATTCTTCTGATTTCGATTGTATCCAGTAAAAACACGCAAACCGTTCGGAAAGTTCTGCACTAAAATTTCAAAAGTTCCTAGATGATCTATGTGACCCCATGTGTTTTCAGTGGAATAGATTGTTATTTAGAGATGAATAATTATGGTATTTGTGTTCTTATTTAGGATGCTGTGTTTGTGCACATGCGGTGTCTATCAGCCGTGTCTCACCCTGCTCAATCGTTCACATCTGTGGAGATGAAAGGCCAAGCACAGAAATGCTTTCATATGCTGAAAGAAGCATTTCGATGCATGCTGTGCAAAAACAAGACTGTGTGTGTGGGGTGTGGGGGGGGGGGAGGGGTGTGGGGGAGTGTGTGTGGGGGGGAGGGGGGGGGGAGTGTGTGTGTGGGGGGGGGGGGGGGTACATCACACTCCATTATTTTTACCACCCAAACACCGAAAAAAAAGTGTGATTCACATAATATGTGTCATTGCTAGGTACATTTTCATTTATGCAATACTCCAAAAGTTTTGGGTCAGTATATATTTTATTTATATACACTCACCGGCCACTTTATTAGGTACACCTGTCCAACTGCTCCTTAACACTTAATTTCTAAGCAGCCAATCACATGGCGGCAACTCAGTGCATTTAGCCATGTAGACATGGTCAAGACAATCTCCTGCAGTTCAAACCGAGCATCAGTATGGGGAAGAAAGGTGATTTGAGTGACTTTGAACGTGGCATGATTGTTGGTGCCAGAAGGGCTGGTCTGAGTATTTCAGAAACTGCTAATCTACTGGGATTTTCACGCACAACCATCTCTAGGGTTTACAGAGAATGGTCCGAAAAAGAAAAAACATCCAGTGAGCGGCAGTTCTGTGGGCGGAAATGCCTTGTTGATGCCAGAGGTCAGAGGAGAATGGCCAGACTGGTTCGAGCTGATAGAAGGGCAACAGTGACTCAAATAACCACCCGTTACAACCAAGGTGGGCAGAAGAGCATCTCTGAACGCACAGTACGTCGAACTTTGAGGCAGATGGGCTACAGCAGCAGAAGACCACACCGGGTGCCACTCCTTTCAGCTAAGAACAGGAAACTGAGGCTACAATTTGCACAAGCTCATCGAAATTGGACAATAGAAGATTGGAAAAACGTTGCCTGGTCTGATGAGTCTCGATTTCTGCTGCGACATTCGGATGGTAGGGTCAGAATTTGGCGTCTACAACATGAAAGCATGGATCCATCCTGCCTTGTATCAACGGTTCAGGCTGGTGGTGGTGGTGTCATGGTGTGGGGAATATTTTCTTGGCACTCTTTGGGCCCCTTGGTACCAATTGAGCATCGTTGCAACGCCACAGCCTACCTGAGTATTGTTGCTGACCATGTCCATCCCTTTATGACCACAATGTACCCAACTTCTGATGGCTACTTTCAGCAGGATAATGCGCCATGTCATAAAGCTGGAATCATCTCAGACTGGTTTCTTGAACATGACAATGAGTTCGCTGTACTCAAATGGCCTCCACAGTCACCAGATCTCAATCCAACAGAGCATCTTTGGGATGTGGTGGAACGGGAGATTCGCATCATGGATGTGCAGCCGACAAATCTGCGGCAACTGTGTGATGCCATCATGTCAATATGGACCAAACTCCCTGAGGAATGCTTCCAGCACCTTGTTGAATCTATGCCACGAAGAATTGAGGCAGTTCTGAAGGCAAAAGGGGGTCCAACCCGTTACTAGCATGGGGTACCTAATAAAGTGGCCGGTGAGTGTATATTTACAGTATATATTTAGTGTACATAAACTCCAGCCAATCATTTCCAAGACCACCTAGAACCATTGGACAGTAAGTCCGTCAATCAAACTCGTACCATACATTTAATCACAGGAGAGTTGCGGATGCGATGGCGTATTGTTGTGTTTAATGTAGAAATTAGTTATTCTAAAACTGTACATACATTTTTCATACTTTAGACTATATACAGTGAAATTCATATAAATAAGATTATTTTTTATATGATTCAGAAAGTAAAAAAAGAAGCAGGAACAAACTATATACATATCCTATATTGGATATTAACATCCAATAGTGTAAATCGCGGCAGCAGCTTCAGGTTGGTGTCCAAGGCATTGTTGTGTATCTTTACTTCCGGGTTTTCTTCCCACCGGAGCCTCACTTTCCATTTCAGAATGGCGACTGTGTGAAATCAGTGTATAGACCTTATTAACAGCAGCGCCATGACAGGTAGTGAGGCTGTGAGGAATGGACTTGCCGTGTTTCCAATGGCATCCGCTGTAAAAAGCTGTATAAAGCTCCTAGATTACTTACAATTTTCCACAGCTTATATTTTCTGGAGTTTTTTGTCAACGGAAATGTCTCGGAAAGATATTTTTTCCAGTGTTTCATGAGCAGAACAATCCAACAACACATTAAATAACAGTACAGCCCATTGAAGAGATGCATGTGTGTCCCTCACAGCCTCGCTTTCATTCCCATTAAAAATCAAAGATGGCGCTGCTGTGAATAAGGTCTGAGGACATCGCATTACCGAAATACCCAAGTGCTGAATTACTACTCACACAGGTCAGGTTATTAGACAAATGAAACTTGTGAGGTAACGCAGCGCTGTTTCACACTATCACACTAAACTGCATTTGAGTGTGTTAAAGTTATAATGTTATTCTATGTGTTAGTTTGTTGTCTGTATGAGCCTAGCAAACTGATCATATTCTAACATTTCATCATGTTGAGCTATATAACATTGATTAGTTTTATGTACATTTGCTCACCTGTCTAATAAAGTACATGCAAGAGCGGCATCTCTGTCAAGTGGAAGTTAGTCGCAGATGTGAATCTCTCGGCATCTCGAAAACGCCACGCTGATATTGATTGTCCCAAAGTCTGCTTGCCATGAATCATGATCCATAATGTTTGAACGAAACAACAACAGCGTGAGCCGCTAGACGTAACGCCGTTGTCCACGTCTGTCGCCATGGTTACTACGGCAGTACGAGCGGAAACCAGGGATATTACATCATTGACAGGCGACAAGTGAACATGGGCCAGACATTATTTAAAATTGGAATTTCTCTTGAAATTAAAAATCTTTGGGAACTTTTGGGATATTGTAAGTACACAACTGTAGGAAATATATCACACTGTGCAAGTGATTTTTGGATATTTTATTACAAAAATCTTACATATTGTAGCTTTAAAAGTGACAGTAAAGACATGTATAGTGTTATTGAAGATTTCCTTTTCAAATAAATGCTATTCTTTTGAACTTCTAACATCAGAAATATTTCTAGAGCAGCAAATCAGCATATTAGAAAATGTATTATAAATATATTTTAAATATATGAATATATAAATATATTCTTTCTCCATTGATCACCATTAAAAAAAAAATTTCAGCAAAAAATCACATTTTTATAATGTGAAGGTCAGTTATAAAGTCTTTTTAAGCATTCAGTGCAAAAGCAAAGCTGTAATTTTCAGCTAATATAAGTTTGTAAGTGAGTCATCAAGCACTTTTTGTGTGTGACTAATTTTGTCTGTATGTATTTTAACTGTTGTATAAAATATCTTCCACAACTGCTGAGACAAACTCAACCTGCACTGTGATGGAAACTTGGCTAAACATCTAGTGTCTCTAGTGCATAAAGAGAGACAGAGCAATAGAAACAGAAGTTACTGATGTAAACGGTGGTAATATTTATTTTGTAATCTGAGCATGAAACAAGGCAAGCTGTGCTGTGAGAAAACTCCTGCGATTGCTATGGAGAGGCATGCGTTTGCCAGACGACACGCCTAATCATTTCTTCTGCTCGACACAAGTGGAGTGTTTCTGTCAGAAGAGAACAAAAGCTTTACAAGTGCTTCAGATGCCTCTTCAAATGCATCAACAGAATGATGCGTCCTTTTTAATGTTGAGGGTAATCATGTGCTTGACTGTGCATATTCTTGGAAATGGTCAGTTTATGGAGTTAATTTAAACTTAGAAATCCTGCACATCAATGTGTTGCAAGCCGACCATAACTTCAATCACTTACAGAATGAACAAAGAAACATATTATACAGTAGTGGCCAAAAGTGATGTCCGGAGGAGATATTTGTTTTTAATGACCCTACAAGTTCAATTAAACCATCAAAATATGAGGAAAATATTTTAAATATGAGGGTTAAAGTATGAAAAGCTACAGGTTTAATTTTACCATGCAAAAAAAAAAAAAAAAGAAGCTCACAGGAAAAAGCATTTATCGACTACAGTTATTAATATTTTGTTGGTATGTGTTCATAACTTCTTTGTATGACAGCCTGGCCAAATATTATGTCAGCACAATTTGGCATGTTTCATTATTTTATCACAAATAGATAAATTGACTGCAAGCACAACTTTGTATGATTACAAATTATGATTATATTATTATTATTGATGTCAAGATATTTATTAAATATTTGGGGTATTTTTCATTATTTATTTAATTATTATTGTTTTAAATTGTATTTATAAAATTGTTTATATTTATTTTTATAAACCTATCTAAAAACATGTGGTGGACCTTTTGTGGTTATGCATGGCAAACAGTTTTTTATTTCTATACTTTTATTTTCAAATTTTGATGTCAATATTTATTTTTATAAAGCTATCCGAAAACATGTGGTGGACTGTTTTGACAGCTGTTTTAATTGTTTTGGACAACACTGGGCTTAGTTCAGATGAATATGTCTAATCAGCGGATAAAAACATGTAAAGCCCAGATATGGTTTAAATGCTTCTGCGAGCTTTCACATAAAAAATTCAAAATCTCAACACACCTCAAGCAAGACTAAGTTCAGTCTGAATCATTCAGCACAGCTGTAGATGAGCTGAAGAACATGTGGACAGATCTAAATGTGTATTTCATGATTAAGAGCATGCATGCTGTTATCAATCAAATATTTGATAAACGTGGTGTAAACAACACTTCTTTAAACAACATCAGTTTTAGATTTTGTTTCCTTGTCTTGACCAACGTCTTTCATCTCCTGCCAAATTTCTGCTCAGAAATGTTCAGTTTAACCTTTCCATGCAATACATGTCAATTTTAAGTTGTTCAAATAAAGAACCATACATAGACCGAATTCAATGGGATTTTCTTAAAATACAGGGAGACTTTGGATGTGGAGGCAGAGTAAATTGAACTATAAAACCATTTTGTGAACTGGAGTCCCAATAACATCTGAAAATAACAAAAGCTGAAAGCATAAAGTTTATGGTGCACATCTTAAGCTATGTTTGCTGTAGTTACAGAGGACTGGACTTTATTTCTGTGCTACACTTAACATGCAAATTACACAAATAGCTCTATGAAACATCATGACTTGATTCAGAATTGCATATTAACAAATTACAACTGCAGTTTTTGACTGGAAAACATTAACCCTGTAAAGCCTGACGAGAAATAATAGTCAAAAAAAAAAAAAAAAAAAAAAAAAATCACATACAAAACATGGAACCATTTATTGAAATTTTAGACAAATACTTAATAATAATAATAAAAAAAAAGATTGCATGTGTTTTTGTTGAGTGTTATATTTTATTAGTATCATATTTTTCCGCTAGTCATGCTGCATGTAATCCAAGAGCAAGGCAAATAAACCACAGCTGTAGCTTATCTGGGCCACGACATCTGTCTACATTATATATAGAGTAACCTCAGCATTAAGAAGCCAGGTAGAAGCAGAATCAGTAAAAGAAAGAAGAGAACAGAATAAAAAGATACCATTAAATTGTGTTGGTAAAGACATAACGCACCCCAAAAACACAACTACTACAACTGACTTCCCGTTAACAGGGTTTCAGTTCTAATGTTTTTCAGTTGAAGTCACTATTATAGTGATCAGTGTTTCCTTTAGTTGGACTCTTGACCGTTGACTTTTTATTTTTGTCATTTCTGGCTGTTGTAACAGTACATTTATAAAAAGAGATCTGATTCAACAATCTCATCTGAAGTCTAAATACTCGAGTGTGTTGTCACATTCTTACTCAATGATATTACAGATACAACAGTGTTGCAGCAATCACATATTATGATATATTTTTAAACATGCTGTGCACATAAAAAATGTTTTGAACTACTGAATGATTCAGAGACACAAACATCAACAATCAACATATGAATCTCAACAATGGTGACAATCAACATAAATCTTCATGCCGCAATGCATGCTGGGTGCCAGCATAGTACAAAACTCCCATCATGCATTGAAGCATGAATAAATAAATGATACAGCTGAATTGTCCTCTTTTCTTTATTATTATTTTCTTTTATTTTTGCTGTTGTTTTTGTTGTGACTTGTAGTGGCTAGTTTTGTGCTGTTCCGAGTTGATCAGGGGCTCGTTTCAATAAGGAGGTGAAACTAACTCTGTGTTAAAACTTGAACTCTGAGTTGACTTACCCTGAGATGGTAAACCCAGAGTTTCCCTCATTTCAGGGTTAACATACTCAGAGTTTTCACTTAACCTCCTTTCTGAAACAGGCCCCTGTTCATCTGAATAGTGTGTTGATTGTAACTTTTGTTTGTATGACGAGTGTTGACGTGTCTCAATGACCAATTAAAAAATACATAACCATGCACCACTCTGTATGGAAAAAAAGCTAATTGGCTGATTGTAGGTGGTTTTTAACTGTTCAAATACATGTTTGAAATATCATCTTGTAACTCAAGACTTTTTTTTCATATAAACATTTCCTAATGATGCGAAGATATACAAAACACAACAATGGTGACACTCAACAAATAAAACAAAGCCCCAACATAAACCACCATTACTAAAAGAGCTGCTGACAGAGAACCAAAAATAAATTTAGCAGCTCAGATTAAACCAACAATTATCAAAAATCTCTACAGAATAATCTCCACATGATGCATTGCATGCTGGGTGCCTTCATAGGCCCTGTTTAAACCCGGTATTAAGATGTTTTTAAGTGTATACCTGGTATTAAGATGTGTTTTGGTCGATCGGATCACAAGTGGACGACACTAAATACAGGAGTAAACGGGGTCTAAAAAGGTTTGAGCTTGTCCACTTCTGACCACTTCCAGAGGGAGTTGAAAACGCATTCGACCGGATTGCTTTCGTAGTGTAAACGCTCATGAGGTCGAATGTGTTCAAACAGCCACAAAAGACCGTCTACTCTCCATCTACTGATCTAATGAACATTATGGGAAGAGCTCTAGACAGACGGGATTTAAACTCTGTCGGCTGGAGACCAAGTTTGGTCTGAAGAGGAAAAACGTACCAAACACAATGTTCTCTCTCCATTCCTGATGTCTAACACACACTCACAGCGTTCGGCTGGTCTTGCTGCTGTCAGAGAAGAAACTAAAGCTGATGATCTCTGTGTGTTTTTTGCCGTCGCCGTCTAAACGAAAGGCACATCTGATAAAATATTTTTCCGTTTTCACCCGTGAGCGTTCTCGTGTAAACAGGGCCTAATATGAGGCTCACCCACAGCTGTTAAAAACTAACACTGGAGCAGTGTTGAATATACTCTTTGTAGTGTTGAATGTTGAACTATTAATACAGTTAATTAATCAATTAAGTTCACTTCACAGGTGATGATTGGCCATAAGTGATGACACCTGCTGTTAACAGTCTTCTGAAGGAAAGAGGAAGAACAAGAACAGAAAAAGCACAAGAATAAAGCACATACAAGAGAAGTCCTACTGTGAAATTACTGTGAAAGTAATGCAATTATTAGCCTAGAATATACTGTAATTTCACACTAACCCTAACAACTAATCAACTCTTCAAGCAAAAGACACAACACAGCACAAACACAGAACACTTCCATTGAAATCAACAAAGCTGCAATGGCGCCAAAAAATAACATCAAATTTAAGATGCATTTGATGCTCTAATTTTAAGCATTTGTTATAAACTAGAGCAGGTCATGATAGATCTGGTTAAATGGGTCTAACTAAATATGACATAATTTTCTAAGTGAAATCTGTGAAACAGTAGGATTACTGTAGGCTATTTTAATGCGCTTCCTTCTTAATGTGTGAACGTTTGGGCAAATTAGACTTCTGAGCACTCATAGTAACACAAAGCTCCACGTTATAATCCACATCATTTTCACGTCCGATAGGCCTTTGAGAATTTGGTTCTCATAAAAGTGATTTGTTTGACGCAAGCAAATAAATCAGTCATTTAATACTTGCTATGTGAACTAGTAAACATTAGAAAGGCCAAAGCCAGCTTAAGAGCAACAGTGGCATTTGCAGTATTCAAGTGTGTGTATGTGTGCGTTTGCATCTTTCATGCTCCAGAACTCATAAAACCATACATCTGCTGCATAAATTTTAATGAGTACATGGCTTGAAATACGCTTATTATCATGTTTTATTTCCTGGCTAAGGGATATTTGTGGAGAATGCAAGGTTTGCCTTTAAGCTATACTGGCACACCTTCACTACAATTGGAAAAAAGGGAAACACTAAACCGAGGACATGGGTAGTTTCCCAGGTATCACTCATGTTAGAAGGGAACAGTTGTGCATTCAAAACTGTCCGTAAACTTTCCATACATTTTTGTGAGGCATAATATACTGAATGTGCCATGACAAACACATTTGGGCCGTTCATGAACTCAAAGTCCTGATTTCCAACTGCAAACAAAAGTACTAATTCATTTGAGGTTATATAACTGTACATTTTATTTCACTAAAGTAATAATTCTTAATAGCTCACTTCTTGCATTTCAAACCAGTTGTCAATCAGTTAATTACTTATTTTGATGAATTTGGTAAATACTGTCTGCACATAAAGTCAATTTAGACCAAAAAAAAAGTTTTTTATTGAGCGAACTTAAATTTAAAATCTTGTGTCAGAATACTATTAGTAATCTACTATTAGTAATCTTCAGAATACTATTAGCAATAGAGCATGGCAGAATGATAAACATAATTTAACTGATTATAATGGATATGAAATACACAACTGAGAGGAGACTGACTACAATACTGACATTAGCACAGTTGTTGCTCATTAAATGAAACAACACACTATTGACACCATGTAGTTGGCCACAACCTAAGCACAAGTAACACTATTCACCACAATGGGAACCAAACCCAAAACTTAGCCTAGTCCCAGAATAAAATGCATGTTTGAGCTGTTTTAACTGAAAGCAACTTGCACTGAGATATCTTAAATTAAGTGCCATTGTTTTGTCTCAAGATGCACACCATTTGTAATGTACATGTTGTTTTTTCTTAAATGCCAGGCCTAATCCTGGCTTAATCTAAGCCCTGTCTGAGAAACCAGGCCTAAATGAAATAAAAACAAAATATAAATATCAGAGGAAAAACATAGAATTGGTCACACGTTTTTGGTAGTTTAAATATCGTATAGACTATAGATGATAACAGTATAGTTTTCAAAAACTTGATTTTTGAAAGCCTTTTGCAAAAAGTTAGCTTTTTCAGCCCCCCAAAATGCCGTTGTCGTGTAAGTCAATCGCCAAAACACATTAAAAGTTTTCAGTTTTTAGTAGGGTGACCACCTGGTTATTGTTCTGTTGAAGGACAGTATATGTGATTTTGTAGGACAATGCGGGACACGTGTGTGAGAGATAAATGTACTACTATTGTACTATGTAAATATTGATTTACATTAGTTGGAAAGCCTATTTGCCATCATGATAATGTTTAAAATAGTAAATAAGCTTTGTTAATTGTGACCGGCTCTGTGACTGCCTGGCACTCAATTTGCTTTGAGTGATAAAATGTAATTTACTCTATTGGACCTATTCAGTCTACTAAAAATAATTAACCATTTTTACCTGTTTCAGTGCATCTTGAACTTGAGTGCTTTTGTCTTCCTGGCTGGTATAGCTAAATTGAATGATTTTTGATGAGGTCCACATGGTTCCTTTGCTTCATCTTCGCAGTCGTCATCAGCAGAAAAATCCCTCTCTGCAAATGCATTGGTTGTTTTTTGGATTTTTAAATGCATTTTTTAGATTTATTATTGTGGTATTGTAATTTCAGGGAAGAAAAAATACTAACATAATTGCAATGAGGGACACTGATTACAATTGCGGGACTGTCCCGTGGTCACTAGTGTTTAGTTGAAAAACAGTATTGTGTAAACGGCCCCAAAAAGCTCTGATCAACGTGTGAATCTCAACATGGTGAAACTAAAAATACTTCATGCTACATAGTAAAAAACTTCAGCATGCATTGTGGCATGAACAAATTATGCAGATGAATTGTGGGACTTTGATCTTTTATTCTTATTCTGATTATTTATTTATTTTGTTTTGTTTCTCACGCAGGGAGAATGGACGCTGGATTGTCTTTGCAAACTCACTGTGAATGATAAAATGTATGGTTAAAACTAAATAAGTGACTTTAGTTGCTTGTGTTGTGGTGTTCAGAGTTTATCTGTATATTTAGTTGCCACTGAGATTCATGCGCTGATTACTGATGTCTGTGTGTGTCTGTGACCAAGTCAATCATTTAAACCGAGAGTTGGCGATTTGAGGTGACCACTGGCGATGCAACAAAGTTGAGCGGCAGAGTTTATCTTTTTGCAAAACTGAAGCTCGTGCGATCCTCCACCTGATACAGTCGGGTTCAGCAGTCAAGTATGTATAGCCACTACTAGGAAAGCCCTTTCTATTATAAAACAGCAAGAGAAACGGCCGCTGTAAGGGAAGTAGGAGGTTAAGGAGATAGACAGACAGGATTTGTGTGCTGGACTGATTAAAGAGCTCAGATAATCCACCTCAAAGCATGTAAAAGTGCTCAGCGTCAGAACAGCCTTTCCTTGAGCTGTGAGGCTTCACTTGATGAATTACAGGGAGTTTAAACTCTCTTAAGTAAATGTAAATCTTTCTACCCTCCCACCTCCTTTCAAGAGTTTTTATATAATAGCAGTGATTGAATTCGCATCTGGTGATGTCTATTGCTATCACACTGTTGGCTGATGCAAACTGCTGAAACAAACAGAATATAATTCTGAAGTTACACGCTGAACCTTTAAGTTTAGAAGTCCACTAACTGATTTTGATATAATGACAAACAATAATCAATAAAACCTACTGTGTGAGAAAATCATTTTTGCAAGGTTTCTCATAAAGGTTCAGTGACGTTTAGATGTGGTGAGTGATTGAAGGCGTTTCTGCAACAACTCTTGTACATCATCAGGGAATGGTGTTTATAATGTAGGATGCAGCTGGTCTTATAAAAATGATCTCATATTCATTTGAGGCCATTACACAACCATACACAGCAATCATTTGATGTAATGAGAGCTATAAGGTATCTGCCCATAACCATTCTGAGCATTTAACAGTTGGCAACACACGTTACGGGCTGAAGGCATCCTTTTGTTTTCCCCTAATATGAACCCAGGCAAATCTAGGAAACAATTCATCACACAATGTTCCTTTTTCAAAATCGTTGAGGATTTTGTGTTCTTTACACAAGGCTGTGAAGAAAAACAAGTTGAATGGTTGTCTAGACATACAATGTGATCTACGCAGAACACCTTTTATTTTTAAAACAAATTGAATCATGCGATAAGGCCAGGAATGTGTACTAAGAAACTAAAAGACCGGTTGACTGTGCAACAAGAACATACTCTATGCAACTACACACAAGCAGACGCAAACAGCTTGATGAGTGCATCGCATTGCTCACTGTCCCATTAAACATATTTAACGTACTGTTTCACAACTTCAAACTGTTCTGCCATGGCTTTAGCTGAGCCGAAAGAGAAAACTACTAAAGAAGACGTCTAATATAGCACCTCTTGTGGCAACACTGAGAATGCAACATTTCTTTGCATTGTGTTGCATAATGACACTATTATCCTGCTTTTAGCGCTGCTTTAGTCTAGGGGTATGAATCTCACAACCACAGAGAGTTCTGGGTTCAAATCCCAGATGAGCCCCCAATTTCATGTTACGCCCCATCTAGGGGTGAGATACGTGACATGAAATCAGTGATTACAGCAATTAAACATGAATAGGGAAATTTGCTTGGGGAGTTGACTGGGCCAAAACAAACAAAAAGTATATACAGACTAACCCTAACACTTAACATAATGAGAAAAGAAAAGAAAAATACAATCAACTTCCCAAACTACCTATCAAAAAACAAAGAATAAAGTCACCAAACAAAATGGTGTCAAATTCCTTTCTTTCCCCAATTTGTATACAATGTATTCACAAACACTATTTACAGGCCAGGCAAACCAAAATCTGTGTCATAAGCACTAAGCAGACAATGGGGTCAAAATACCAAACAGTTTCTACAATTTCTAACTCATTTAGAGAACAAACAGCGACGCAACTGACACTGGTAGGTCACATGACAGTGATAACATGGTTAAAGTAGTACGTCTGGATTATATTCATACTACACACATTTATATTTAGAACATACTTTTTAGTGGTTGTGAAGTAAATACTTATTCAAAATAAGTCCCTACTCAAGAGAGTTTGATGCAGCAAGATGCACTTCCTACTGGAAGTGACATCAGGGCTTTAAGGTGTGCAGGAATTGACTCGGCCAATCAGGACGGACCACTCATTAGCCTGCAGGAGCCAATCAGCACCGTCCCTGAACACAAACACTTCCAGAACAAAGAAAATGAGAAACAAAACAAAGGGCAAAATAAAGGATCATGTTCGTTAGTTACACAAAGTTTGTTTCATAAGTGATGAACTTTGCAACACTGATATTGTTATTGAACTAAACCGAATCAACATTGATCCTAATTGAGTTGAATAATTACACTATTTTCTTATTAGAGTTGTTTTAACACTTGTTGTTGGTTTCTTAAGAGCTCTTTTGGTTGCCTCGGATTACTTTGGAAACTCTTAAATCAATTTCTGATTGTCAAGTCTCTTTTACAGAGTTCACAGCTGAATTTTTTTAATATAGTATGATCATTTTATTCTATTTTGCATGCTGGTTTTGTTATCCTTACCCTCAATGTCCTGACCTAAATGTAAATTCATTGAACAATCAATTCTGACCCTGTTCGCCAGTAACATAATCCGAGGATAAACCACAGTTGTAAAGCTGCTGATATAGTTTACCGGTAAAAATTAGACATGCTTTCATGATTTAACGTATCCCAGATTAACTTTAGGTTTCAGTGCTACATATGTTTTCAGTTCTCCTGTTTACACTGCATGTTTTTAGTGCTCATGCAATACTTCATGCAGCTCTATTACAATGAAAAATAATAGTTTTAGGAAAGCAGTAAATCTCACGGGGCACTCGTATTCTACCTTGAAGGTTTTGGGCATAAAAAATTCATTACCTCACTTTTTTAAAAGTGTTTTTTAAGTTTTTCACAAATTTGTTAAGAACACCACAGATGACAATCAACAATTCTGCAAACGACAATTATGCTCGAATAAACAGAGACTGTAAAATTCTTTAAGATCAATATTCCCACCCTATTGTGTCTGTGGTGTAATAAATTAACCCGGTGTCTTTTGCATTAGCCATAAAATAAATGACATAATTTTTTGATTCACGTTCATGAGTTCATGCTGATGCCCATGTAATTGGTTTAGTGACTTGTTAAATATCTGGTTATTATGACATTGTGCGGCTGATTAGGTGGCCGATTAATTTAACTACAGATTTTGTAAAACCTTAAATACACTTCAAAAGAAGCAATGCCACAGCAGATCTGCAAAACTACTCTGTAAATGTGGGAGGTCCGTTGTTACACCGCAGAAATTCTCCGCATTCATGTCAATTGTTATTTTATGGTTCGTTCCATGATGTTTGCTTTCATTCCCACCTCGTTTTGTTCTCTGATGTAAAGCTTCTTGGAAAATGCAATTTTACTGCCTCAGTGTGATTTTATGTTGCTCTTATGTATCCATTAACAACTGCAAGGCGTGGAAAAGACAGGCTTGTTAAAGGGAGTGATTCATTTTGAGAATTTGATTTGGGATCAAGGTTCCAATTTAGAACTCTGAGATTCATTTTAGGCCACACAATGGAAAAACTGGGGATTAGTTTAACAACACGACTCATCTAAAAATCAAACAATCAAATAAACAACTATGGCTTACAATAAACCCAATTTTTTATATGTATTTATGTATACATTATTCTAATATGCTGATTTGCTGCTCAGGAAACATTTATTATTATTATCAATGTTGAAAACAGATGTACTTTTTAATTTTTTTGTGGAAACCGTGATTTTCTTTTTAGGGTGATGAATAGAATGTTCAAAAGAACATCATTTGTTTAAACAGATATCATTATAAATGTCGTTGCTGTCACTTTTATCATGCATCCTTGTTGAATAAAAACATGTTGGTACAGCTATTGCTCATAGATTTTAATGAAGCAAACTGAACAAACAGCAAAACCCGCTTTTGAGTGCAGCAGAATAGTGATATCCGGATGGTTTGTCAATGAATCGGTCTATTGAACCTGTTATTTTCAGTGCGCCGGTTGAACTAGTACACAAAATCAAACTGAATCGTTCACATTCCGAGTCTCTCAAATTTGTCTGACACTCTGACTCAAAGTGGATTCATATAATCCTAAAAACTAGTGGGTCTGCTTTTGCTAACTCTTCTTTGCAGTCAACTTGTTCACAGATCAGTCCCTGAACCGCTTGCAGCAGTGTATATACAGCTCTTCCAACAGAAAACCATAACTTTCAGACATGAACTAAGTGCACAGATTTGACAGAGCAAAATGTTTCTTTAATAGCAGAATGTATAATAAATAAAATGCAGTGAAAATATGGTTCAGACATGATTTAATTTTAATGAATAGAGATTTTTTTAATGTAAATGTTTTAGTGTCTGGTTTATAAGTTAAGAGCTGGATTTTGGCTGCTATAAAGAGTTTTTTTTAAGTCAGCATGAAACTTCCCTATTGTGATGTATATCCAAGTGAAATTTTTGTCCTTGGGGAATTGATTGGATGGTTGGATGGGTTGTGGTTTGCTATTGGTTCATTGGCCCTTGCGCCAGTGAACACTCATCCGAGAAGAGATTGATTAGGCCTAAAGATTACGAGGAATAAAAAAAAAAATGATGTGCATGGATAAATCATTTATGCAATATACCAAGAATTGTCCATTTTAATTTCATGGTACCTTTAAGACTAGTTTAATCTCTTATATCGGACAGATAATATATAGCCTGTTTGTGGCAATATTGAGTGCAATAGGTGCAACATTGAAATTCAGGAAACTTATGCACGACCTCATCAATATTTATCAAATATTTGAAAAGCAAAAACAGCTGATCTGGTCAATCATTGACTCACAAATGTATCATAAAAGTCCTTTGCAGCTCAAGAAGAAAGAGCTTGAAGTCAGAGCAGCAGAAAATTGCTTGCATATGATAGAAACTTCCCCAGTAAGGTGAGTCCACACGCCAGCGAGTTGCAAAGAACCACTCTACATTCGAAACATCTCCTTAAGGAGTGTTTATAAAGGGGGAGGTGTGAGCTTTCAGCGCTTCGAGCGTGAAGAAGAAAAGAAGAAACCCTGAACTCCTATGGAGTCTCCGTGGCCTTCGGTTCTTTAAGGTCAGCCAGTCAGACAGATCTGAGCAAGCGTATGTTATGTCTAGAAGACGACAGCTGATATTCTCTTCCTGTCAGAGAGTGATGCGTTCGGCAGACGGCCAATGATGGAAACCTTCTGAGCTACTACTAGAAGGCACTACGGAAAATATCACTCAATATACTGGGAATTTTTTTTGGAACAGATTTACGCAAGGGAATCCATGCGAACCGCACAGAATATATTCCAAGTGATGTTCAAATGTGAGATGTAAAATCATATACAATGACCCAGAAACTAGTGCGCTCATTTATCACTCCCACAAGGAGGACTTGAGATAAATATTGTGTAATTTCTGCTGTACCAAAGGGATTTGTGAAATTAATGACGGTTTTCAAACAAGGTTTCTTAAACACTTCCCTCGTCTGTCTTCCATTGTTTCTACAGGTTTCTACGAAAAAAAGTAAAATTGGAGGTAAAAAGAAGCCTTTGATTTGAAAGCTGATAATATATTCTATGTAATAATCTGCCTATAACGCTGTCAGAGGAACCGTAACCTGAATGTTTATTTTTGCTTTTACTTTTAGAGGTTGATCAGGGCCCAAATCAAGGGGTTTGTTCTGTCATAAAACCCTTATTTGAGTTTAAATGTTATTATGTGAAAAGAAAGAGAGTGCAGAGTGATACAAGAAACATCTTGCACAGCTATGTAGGAAAACGACTAAATGATTTTGACTGAAAAGTGCAGTGATTGACCAATCAGAATCAAATTATAAGCAGCCATGCATACTAACTATAAAACATGATTTGATATAAAACTAAATCATTGTAACACCATCAAAAAACACTGATATTTTCCTCAGGACGACTGATGTAAAACAACCTTTTTTTAGGGGGATCCATCGTTGTACACAGCATTACTAATCACGTCCAAACCTGCCGCTCTCGAGAAAAGGCAAACCCTCTCTGACATACACTTACACACACTAAACAAGTCTAAACATCAGAGGCTGTTGTGGGAATGAAGTGCCAGTGACACATACTGTATGTTTAGAATGACATACTACTCTTAATGTATTTCCGGTATGTATACAATATGCACATTATTTAGAATATCCGGATACATTACTACATGAATATAAGGCATAGTATACAACAATCCCAGAATGCAATGCACTCAATATGAACTTCCATTTCTAGTCTGACTAATGAACTGGAAGCAACAACGGTTGTGATTTTTGTCTTTTTCTATCAGACTATTGTCATACAACAAGAATGCAAAAACAGTAGAACATTGTGCATGATTGTGCTTTTATAGACAAAAATATAAAAAATATTTAATTTAAATTACGCCATATGCTCTCACTGACAAATGCGGAACAATTAGTTCATGCGTTCATGACATCAAGGCTAGATTATTGTAATGCTCTACTGGGTGGTTGCCCTGCATGCTTAATAAACAAACTACAGCTAGTTCAAAACGCAGCCGCTCGAGTTCTTACCAGTACCAGGAAATATGACCATATTAGCCCGGTTCTGTCAACACTGCATTGGCTGCCTATTAAACATCGTATACATTTTTAAATATAGTTGATTACTTACAAAGCACTAAATGGTTTAGCTCCGCAGTACTTGAGCTCTTAACGCATTATAGTCCTTCACATCTATTGCAATCTCAAAATTCCGGCCAGTTAATAATACCTAGAATATCAAAATCGTCTGCTGGCGGTAGATCCTTTTCCTATTTAGCAGCAAAACTTTGGAACAGTCTTCCTACCATTGTCCGGGAAGCAGACACACTCTGTCAGTTCAAAGCTAGACTAAAAACACATCTCTTTGATACATTATAGCATACACATAATACATTATAGACTTCTATAATTCAATGTTAGGCTGCATAGATTAGGTCAGCCAGAACTGGGAACACTTCCCTTAAATCCTGATGTACTCGTTACATCATAAGAAGAATGGCATCTACGCTAATTTTAGTTTAGCTTTGTTTATCCCGAGGTTTTCCCGCAGCCAGCCGGATCCAGGCCGTATCCAGATCTGACGAAGGAGCTTCGCCTGGACCCGATGACAGTGCAGTGCTGACGTGCCAACTAGCCTCTCCCTATGGAGGATCCAAAACAAAACAATCTCTGTTACCTTAAATTATATGTTTATCTCTGTAAAGCTGCGTTGAAACAATCTGCGTTGTTAAAAGCGCTATATAAATGAAGATGACTTGACTTGACTTGACAAAATACACCCAGCATGTCTCAAAATCCATTTTCTGAACAAAATGAATATTCGCAAAAGATGATGTCTGGATGACAATTTGAAATAGAATTTTCATAAATTCTATTTTGTGACTCGTGGAAATACATTAGATATTCATCTGAAATCACATAACCTTCACAAACACCAAATAACAATTAAAGTTCCCATTTATTGGTTTGTTACCTCCACTGAAGAAAAGCATGAGCCTAACCTACTTTTGTTGTACTGTCCCATAATACTTTAGTAAAAGCTTAACTTTTGAAATATCATAAAATATAGAGAACAAAGACAGACGTGGAGAACGTCACTTCGCAGCCAGAATTCCCTCTCTTCCCATTACGGGAAACTCCAGGCATTTGCATAACCCACAAAGCATGCTGATGAACCGACACACATCCATCCAAAATAGTTTTTCCATGCGCGACAAGACGTTTCGTATGTGCTTGAGATGTAATTCCTCAAAGTTCTCCACTGTCTGTTATTTTTTCCAATAACTCCCTTTTCCATGAGAAATCACGAAGAGCTACTCCGAAGGCCTACAAATTACAACGGCGCTGGGTTATACTTAAGTATAATGTATAAAACAGCCTTTATATTAATTTCAGATTGTTTTTTGGTCATGCAGAAGAGTGAAGTATGTAGCCTATAATCTTTGCTGGAAGACTGTCGTTATTCTCTGTGAAGGATTCCACTATTTCATCTGAGATACTGAACCGTGTGGAATATTATAATTGTATGTATTACATATGACAGCTATATTAAATAACTACAGGTGTGTGTTTAAGCTTCAGTTGTGATGTTGCTAAGGTGTTCTAAGTGGCTTTTAATTCATTGCTGTGTGGTTGCTGGGATATCCTGGATGGTTGCAACTTGCAAGGGGGTTTCGTACTGTCCAAATCAAAATAACTCATTCTAAAGGTCGCTGTGATATTCTGGTCTTTAGATAGGCTATGGCGTCTGTCCCTCCTACAAAAGTAGGCCAAGTCTGTGAGAGTTTTTATCATCCACCAGGCCTAAACTGCAGTGTAAATCATATAAAAAAGCAACAGAGCACCTTTCTTTAATAAATTGCATACCTTTAGGTATATTTAAAGTCTTTAGCACATACGAATACACTAATTAGGGTTAGTTGTTAGTTCAGATCACTAATCCAAACAATGAGCAATACTAAAAGCAATGCTAACTTTAGCAAACACTAATAATGTCCATAAATGTAGTGCTGTTTTAGCAGCATAGGTAGCGGTAGGGAATGATGATTCTCGTTCTCTGACTCACAACCTCTTCATGTGAGTTATTGAGTTTCCAGACGCGGTTGATCCGGGGTGAAATGTGGCAGTGGAAACATATCCTCCTTTCCCTGACGAGCCTGTTAGAATGTTCTAGCGAGAGACTCAGACAGGCCGACAGAGAGACAAGAAAGAAATGATGATATTATGAAAGAAACAATATGCTGCCCTGTTCTGTGTCACCTGAAGAAGAGCACGGTTTCCTTCACACAACAAGCCTGACATCTAGTGGCAGCACATCCCAGCGCATGGTTCTCATCATATGAAACAGTCTTTCCCTCATAGCTGAGAAATGAGTTCATATTTTTGGGAATCATTTTGGGATGGTTACGCAGCACTCTGGAAGAAGATGCCGTACATAACGGGAACTGAACGAATATTCAGAATGGAATCCTATTGTGAAATACACACCGTATATAGACCTTGAATTAAAGTGGAACACAAATAAATTGCATTAATCCACAATATATTTTAAACAGTAATATGCTATGTCACATGACTATATGTTGCCTGACAAGAACTAGTTTTCTTAATAAAATAAAAGTATCTTAAAATATCTTTAAAAAAAATGTGTACTTTGAAATTTATGTAACAAATACTTGCAGTTGAAGCAAACATTATGTATTTATACAGGCCTATATATACCTGAGAAAATACTGACTTTCTACTTTCTATTAAAGCTGCAGAATCTTGTACATTTAAAAAAATATATAAAAAAAAAATCTTTTATTGATCGAGTTTGTAAAACCTGATTAAAATTAGTCTTGTTTTATCCAATTAAAATGTTGGTAACACTTTATTTCGATAGTCCACTTTAGACATTCTACTAACTATAAGTAACTTTTCAACTACATGTCAACTAACTGTCATTAGAGTATTAATAGACTGTCAGCTTAATATCTGCTGACACTTTATTGTATTGGTCCCCCAACAGACATTCAACTGACTATAAGTAACTTGGCGACTACAAGTCAACTTATTCTCCTAACCCGAACCATAACCTAACAGTCTACTGACAGTCTACTATAATATACTAATACTCAGAGTTAGTTGACATGTAGTTGAAAAGTTACTTATAATTAGTAGAACGTCTAAAGTGACTATCGAAATAAAGTGTAACCAAAATTTTGAGCTGTCGGGTCTGATCTCACAGGAAATTCCTTGCCTATACGTCATGTCCGTGAACAGAAAGAGGGCCAGCCTAATTTATCGCGGACTCGTAGGAAGACCTCGAGTGTTTAGGATGCCATTTGGGACAGGGCCTATGATGTCATTTGGGACAGGGCCTATGATGCCCTGTTGGGGAATCACCCTTTCAAACTAAAGAAATCTCGAAAATGCAGAGCCCTTGCTAAAACAACACCCGAACAACATGGCGGACATGATTCTTAATTGCTCGGGTGACATTTTTGTTTTGATTTTTGTAATCACCGATGACCACAGAAATTCCAGTGCCGAAGCACAGCTATTCTCTCTGCATGTGACATGTATGTTTAAACCACATGAAGATGGAGAAAGAGAGGTCAAAGTTTTCTCAACTTACCATGGAATGAACAAATACTGTACAAAATCAGTACATTGGTCTGTCTCTCGTGTTTTATTCATCTCAATAAAATATATGAAATTAGCATGAAAATGTGTGATATTGCTACTCAATTCACTTTTAACGTATTCGAGTTGAGTCAACATAGAAATTTTATGTTAAGAGAATCTTTAAAAATAAATGTTTTCTAACATGTGGAACCTAATGCTCACAATTGGATTTAAGCCACTTTCAAGTGGTCAAGTCAAGTCACCATCATTTATATAGCACTTTTTACAATATAGATTGTTTCAAAGCAGCTTTACATTGATAATAAGAAATTGATGCAACAGAGCCTTGGCTGTGCACCAGCTCTAGACAAAAGTCATTTTCCAGCTTAAGTAAGTTTTTGATTCATTGATTTCTGTTGTAAAAATCATTAGTTATTAACTTAAGGGCTGCTTACACGACACCGTTTACAACTGAAAAAAATTAAACTTTTTATGCGCTCTTGCCATTCGACAACAGCGTTTTGATGGTCTGAGAACGCAAACTTCGAAATAGGTTTTAAAGTGCAAGTTTTTGACAACAAGTTCTGAAAATGATACTGTGTGTAAACTTCACAAATGTGAATCTGTGAAAACAACGACAGCATGCGTATAACGCATTTAGTCCACCGAAATGAAAACACATGGGCTGTTATATAGCTACCTGAACATATTTCTGTTTGATACGACATTTACAGCCAATGCAGCCTGATATACTTTCATTGTTCTTCAGAATGTTGCTAATAATTATCAAAAAGGTTATTTTTTTTGCCATTATCAACAAATCTACATATGGATCCATTTTTATCATGAACATTACCCCGGCTAAGAGCTGAAATATGTAATTATGGTAATTCCATCATGATGTGAATCCAGCATAAAAGCAAGATTAGTCTTAATTTAAGTCAGACGGTTATAAACAGCGGAGTGTAATATAAGAAGCTAAAGCATCATATCTGTTTTTGTTCTCACCCTGACATAAGCTCTTTGACTGCACAAGAATTTGTCATGCCCAAACCTGAATCCTCCTGAGTCCGGGTTCATCTCCACGGAATGGACACATCTATCTCCACAAAAACACAACACACACAGGTGGCCATCTTCCACATAATATCCACTGAGAAAAGTCTGTGTTAACCATTTGTGTTTGTCTTGTTCTCTCCTCTCAAATTTTCCATTCAAGAGATTCTAAATTAAGAGTAAAATAAAGTCTAAAACATTTTAAATGTGAAGGTAAAAATTCTCGTCAAGTTCTATGCATTATTCTTTTAATGATTGTGATTCCTGCTTTTATTTTGGGGGTTGCATTCCTTCTCCTCCCAATATTTATTCACTGATTCCACAATTCCAACCAATTCATGCACCTGTTTTACCGTAACCAAAGTTCTGCTGTTGTGCCAGGAAACTCGGCTCAAACAAACACTTATGGTGAGTGGGAGAGCGCGGGAGAATCAGGAAAAGGGTTATGTAAAGTTTTCTGAAGGAGAAATCTATTCCCATCTGTGGTATCAGCAGACTGGAACACCGGGCGCCACCATCACACCCAACATCACGCTGATTCAAAGATTCCTCTTCCTGCTAATGCCTCAGACTCCAATTCAAGATTTGCTTTTGACTGTAATTTCTAGTTCTGAAAAAAAAAAAAAGCAGACGTAAGCAGTTCACTCACTCCAACACAGAGGTGTTTCACTCTCATAGTATGATTTACTAAAGTGGGCGACAGTGCCAGAAAATGATTAGCAGGGGGAAATGGGATCAGGACGTGTCTTGAACCCGGACCACCCACATAAACACCAAGAGTTCAGAGGATTGTAACCGGTAATGGGTGTGTTCAAATCCCTATCCTAAGTAGGAGCAATAATATTGATGCTTGTTTTGTCATGTACTATTGGCTCAAGACCTGGGGCCTCGTTTATAAAATGCACGTACGATTGGATGTGATCCTAAATATCATATATGTCAAACGTGAGGAACAAATCAGGGATTTATTATAAACTGACATGCATAGCCTACGAATCTTTGCTGCTCTTATAGCTATAGCATTTTAATTTAATTAAACGTTGTTTATGTAAAGATAAATAGGCAATCACAATATGTATTAATGCTATTATATATGCACAAATGAGCAACATTTTACTAATGTTTTATAAATCGTTCACATTTATGATCATTATACGAACCCCCTGATGTCCAACACTCAACAGCTCCAAAAGAAGAGTGTTGATTTACGAGAAGGATAAAAAAAAAATTACTTATGAAGTGACGGCACGGTCCCTAGGGCATTACGTGAACATGCTCGACACAGAGCAGATTAACCTGTTGCTTTATGCTGACGGCAAACCACGGTTCCTGGACCTCCAGAGGTGAGCAGCACCGACATGACACTGGATTTATGACGAGTGAGCTCTTGTTTTTTAATAAGTGGAAAACAGAACCATAGGCCATGTTCACATATCTGGCTTGGAAAGTATTCCAGAGGCCTTCCAGCTGTTGGACACGTCCCATTTGACAAGCAATAAAGATGGTATGAAAAACGTAAATAGCAATGCCGTGTGCATGTAATAGTCTGCGTGTGAGAAAGAAAGAGACACAAAAGAGTGACAAAAGGCCACAGCGTTTAAAAGTGCTGATACACATAGCCTATTACAGATTATGGAAAAAGTACCATCTGATACTATCATTGTAGGAGGTTGCGCAACAGTCCGTATCAGATCGCTATACCCAGGTACAGTTTTTTTTTTACCAGGGTATATATTTATATATCATGGTATTGACATGGCACTTAATGAATGTGAAAACCATTTTTAAATGTGCAAAATAATAATAATAATGGTAATACCATGTTATTTAATTTACACTATTGTATCATGTGCATGATACATCTGACCATATAAATACATAATAATTTAAATAATATCATTTATTGCATTCCCTGAATGGCACATGCACCATGATCTTTATTTATTCAAAAATTGCAATTACCATATCCAATATAGGCTATTTATATATATAGTTGTTGTATAGACTATATATACCAAATATAGTATATCAGTAATTGAGATAACTGACTTCTTTCATAAGCCCCTGCTACAAAGCCAAGCACATTCATTCAAAAACATTGATTGTTGCACAAGGTTCACACTTTTCCAGCTGACTATAGAATTGCCCTCGTATAAGGAATGAGGTAAGATTGACAAATCACTGACAACAGCTGGCCATTAAATTCATAATCGTGTCAGGCTGTTGCCATCCAACTGAAACCCATCCAGAACAAAAGAATATGACTGAACCTGAGTTCAACTTTCTGTTTTAAAGCTATGAGCTCATGGATCTGTTTTCCAAAGCTTCTGTAATAGGTCATCGTTCTAACGTTTTGCAAGCCATTGCATTGCGTCAGAACATGAAACGCTTTTCATCCGTACAGACAATGGTGTCTAAACAGAAGTGCATCGCTTAGATTTATCGTATTGGGTTACTAGTAGAGTGGCTTTTAGAAGGCACGCTCAAGTATGCGTAAAAACCGACTACCACAGAAACATGCCAGAGCCGTGAGTTCACCTCCACTTTATCATCATTTAACCTTCAATAAAAGCCACTGGAAAGTCTTTCTTTTACTGGGTGAAACATGACACTGTTTAGCTCAGCTTATTTAACCATTAAGTCAACTCATGTTCACGCACAAAATGTCACGTGAGCAAACACCCACTAAAATAGACTTATTTTAATGTGTGCAACTGCACGAAATCGCGTGCACGCTGCCATGCTCAAGAACGTGTCTGTTTGATGTGTTTGTGTCTGCATAAGTGTTGCATAAGATTCAGGATGACCGGATTTGAATACCAAGAAGAGTCGCATCACAATTTAACTTTAGAACTAAATTAAGCATGTTGACTTTCTAGCTGCTTTCCTTTAAATAACTTAGGGTGATATGACCAATGATGAACAAAACAGGACAGTGTGAAATGCACTATTCAAATAAATTTGACTATATATTGCAATTGCAATATCTGTGCATAGCTTTAAATGTGGCGCTAAAAGTGTTCTACTGTAACAGAGGACAAAATGTTTCTTAAGATCCCAGATTAGAATGAATCAGGCCTGTTTTTCTGCTATCACTCACCCAAACCTGTAGACTTCGACTGCGTCTGGATGTCATAACCCCTAATCAGCCTCCCCAAACCTCTTCAAAACCTGGCCGTACCTCTCGAGCGCCACTCCGCTCATCCGCTGCTATCATTCACCTCACGCTCCTGTCCACACACACACCAATTAGAGCTATTACAGCCCGTCTTGTCATGTCTCTGCAGACAGGCGATATGAAAAACATGTCAAGGGCACTCAAATTAAGTGCACGCCGACCTCTGATTTTCATTCCTTGAATACAGTATTGATTTGAGCCTTGCTTTATGTCCTGCTTCTCACCTGTGCTGATTTACTGATGTGTTTTGTGACAAGGCTAGCTCAGCCCCATTCAACAGGTCAGAAAGTCAGCAAGTTTACGCTAAATCAAAGAACCAGCCAAGTACAACAGTAGTTTTATCAGTACTTTTTTCCCAGTAGCCTACAAATATCGAAATATTCTTAAATCAAGTTGCATTTGAGAAAATGACTTAAGAAATTAAGTATTTCTTTTGATAACTGCAACAAAATGAAGTGCTTTTGCTAAAAACAAGAAAATATATCTAATATATACAATCTTGTTTTCCATATAAACTAAGTTTCTTTTTCTGAGTCAATTGGCAGATTTTTCTTGTTTAAAGCATAAACTTATTTACTTTAGATTTAGATTAGTTTTTTCAGAAAACAAGACTTCATTCCTTAAGTCATTTAGCTTCTCACTTAGTGTTTTTATGGGTTTATTTTCACTTAACAAATATCCCTGCTCCAATAATCTTTGTTTTATTTACAACTTTGAAAAATCGTTTTTTGCAGCGTTTATCATCACCGACCACTCATAAACCTCCAGAAACCGCCTTGTGGACTTCAGTGTCAGGGCGTGAGTCTCGCTTGGGGTGTATTACGAGGTTAGCACTTAAACCTTCATCCCACATTAACAATTGTTGTAGAAACAGCACTTGGTCCCTGACTTCTAATGAGGTGTTTGTAAATTCTCCACGGCCCTTTTATTTTGTGTGAAGGTTCTGAAAGGTCGGCCTTCCCATGCTGTCGGCCTCATATGCAGCTCAGATGTTTGAAGTGAACCATCGAAAGGAAATTCCACCGAGCACATAATTCTGTAAAATCTGGCGGACCGCAAATGTGGCATCCCGTAGTTGGGAATCAGATGTAAATCTTTGAAAGCTTGAGGTGGAGCTTCAAATGATTCGGAGAAACCTTCATTCAGGGAGGATACCTCAACAGACATGAACCAGACCTCACACACAAGCTGTCTTGTGTGTTTGTTGCTCATTTCTAAAGTTTCTAGAACATGCTAATTGTTTTTTGTGCTTTTGTAGCTTGAAGCCAGCCCTCAACTAATATGTAGTAAAATTAGAGGAAGTAAATTAACATCTGTATATCTATTTGGTGAGTTTCTTCACCAGGCAAGAACTAAGCTACTGGTGTGCTGAAGTCAGTCAGGTGCAGTAAGCTTCTTTAGTGTAACAATATCGGTCACAATATATTGAAATACAATAATGCAACAATATGTACCGTGGATAATGACAATATATATTGAGAATTGTTCACCCAAAATAAAAATTTCTGTGTGAGAAAAAAGTTTTCATACTAGTGTCAGTACTACATTAAACTACTATATATAATGTTGAATATAATGTGTAATAATGCAATGGGTGAATATTTGTGGGTCCTGATAATGCCAAATGTCTTATGTTACCAGTAAAAAGTGGCCTACATTATTTTAAATACACTCACCTAAAGGATTATTAGGAACATCATACTAATACTGTGTTTGACCCCCTTTCGCCTTCAGAACTGCCTTAATTCTATGTGGCATTGATTCAACAAGGTGCTGAAAGCATTCTTTAGAAATGTTGGCCCATATTGATAGGATAGCATCTTGCAGTTGATGGAGATTTGTGGGATGCACATCCAGGGCACGAAGCTCCCGTTCCACCACATCCCAAAGATTATCTATTGGGTTGAGATCTGGTGACTGTGTGGGCCATTTTAGTACAGTGAACTCATTGTCATGTTCAAGAAACCAATTTGAAATGATTCGAGCTTTGTGACATGGTGCAATATCCTGCTGGAAGTAGCCATCAGAGGATGGGTACATGGTGGCCATAAAGGGATGGACATGGTCAGAAACAATGCTCAGGTAGGCCGTGGCATTTAAACGATGCCCAATTGGCACTAAGGGGCCTAAAGTGTGCCAAGAAAACATCCCCCACACCATTACACCACCACCACCAGCCTGCACAGTGGTAACAAGGCATGATGGATCCATGTTCTCATTCTGTTTACGCCAAATTCTGAGTCTACCATCTGAATGTCTCAACAGAAATTGAGACTCATCAGACCAGGCAACATTTTTCCAGTCTTCAACTGTCCAATTTTGGTGAGCTCTTGCAAATTGTAGCCTCTTTTTCCTATTTGTAGTGGAGATGAGTGGTACCCGGTGGGGTCGTCTGCTGTTGTAGCCCATCCGCCTCAAGGTTGTGTGTATTGTGGCTTCACAAATGCTTTGCTGCATACCTTGGTTGTAACGAGTGGTTATTTCAGTCAAAGTTGCTCTTCTATCAGCTTGAATCAGTCGGCCCATTCTCCTCTGACCTCTAGCATCAACGAGGCATTTTCGCCCACAGGACTGCCACATATTGGATGTTTTTCCCTTTTCACACCATTCTTTGTAAACCCTAGAAATTGTTGTGCGTGAAAATCCCAGTAACTGAGCAGATTGTGAAATACTCAGACCAGCCCGTCTGGCACCAACAACCATGCCACGCTCAAAATTGCTTAAATCACCTTTCTTTCCCATTCTGACATTCAGTTTGGAGTTCGGGAGATTGTCTTGACCAGGACCACACCCCTAAATGCATTGAAGCAACTGCCATGTGATTGGTTGATTAGATAATTGCATTAATGAGAAATTGAACAGGTGTTCCTAATAATCCTTTAGGTGAGTGTATATCTCAGTGACAGAATGCAAGAATATTCGTCTAAAATAATTCTGTATTTTCAGCTTCAGAGTCATGATTATTTGTATCCTGGTGTCACTATTGTCACTATTAGTCCAAGCCTAGTCATTTACACCCACAATGTAATATAATATTTAGCATTTTAATTAACAGTAAATTTTTTGTTAACCTTTTATCATATGTCTTGGAGTATCGCAATAATAACGTATCGTGAGTTCAGTATTGTGATATGTATCGAAATGTGACATGAGGGTTTCGATACACCCCTAATAATCACCTTGGCAACTTTAGTTAATGTAAATATGGCTGGAAAACAAAAAGTTGCCATTTTGATTGTTGGTCTTCTTGTGCAACAGTTACACAAGGTTTGTCAAGTCTCCTAAAGACATTAACATTTTGGTCTTATGCACTATATACATAATATTTTTTATGTATGAAGATGTATTTTCTCAATATGAAGATGCTGGCAAAGAATGTAACTTAAACTTACCTACTTGATGCAACTATACTTACATCTGGAAAATCATACTTTGAATCCGTATTATGCTTTTGATCATTTGAATTAAAACCTCTCATTGTAATTTAAGAAGAGTTTTGGGAGTTAAATTAGCATGGTGAACTGCAAACAGAGACTACCATTGACCTGTGGTGAAGTTTTTTCGTCTCTACTTTCCCCGTCATGCCAAACGTTTGCGCCAGCCACTGGAAAATGTACAATACACAAATTGATTCCACGTTGAGTCAGGCTTCTTGTTCATAGCCACAAGTTTGTGTGTATGTGTGTGTGTGTGTGTCTGTGTTTTTGAAAGAAAGTTAAAAGTAAGCCTCTATGTGGTTTCCAGCTATTTAGCTGATGCTGCATACCTAAAACTTAGCCAAGAAATATACCTAAAACTAAAGTGTACAAGTGTGAAAGGCCTCGGGGTCTTTACATTTTTTAAAGAAATTAACACTTTTGTTCAGCAAAGGTGCATTAAATTGATCAAAAGGGACAGTAAAGTAATTTAGAATGTTACAAAAGATTTCGATTTCAAATGCATCTTTTGTACCTTCGGTTCTTCAAATAAAAATAAAAATAAAAAAATGTATCACTGTAGCAGCACAACTGTTTCCAACATAGGTAATAATCAGAAATGTATCTTAAGCAGCAAATCATCATATTAGAATGATACTGAAGGATCATGTGACACTGAAGACTGGAGTAATTATGCTGAAAATTCAGCTTTGATCACAGGAATAAATTACATTGAAACATATTCAATATTTTGGATCAAATAAATGCAGCTTTGATGAGCATTAGAGGCTTCTTTCAAAAACATTTAAAAAGTCTAAGTGACTGCAAACTTTTGAATGGTAGTGTACTTAACATGTTTTCTAGCTCTGCTGTGGAAGTAACAAATCTCAATACTCAAGGGGGTGATAGAGTTTCCTTCAAACATTTGCGCTATTAAACAGTTTAATAGGGTTTACTCCTCTTCATACTGTTACTGAAAGTAGCTGACAGTAGACAGTTTAAGTAATTAGCAGCAACTTGTGTTGCATCATGAATTTGAGCTTGCATTGCTAGAAGCGTTTGTATGTTAGAAGAGTGTTTTATGCCACAGATGTCTTGCTCAGAGGCTCAATAATGTGAGTTGAAATTAGCAACCCTCCTGTTCTGAATGCAAACTCCTTCTGGGCTTTGAACCTACGACCTTTGGGCTTCCGGCCCTGATCTTTAACCACTGAGCTTCCACCACCCGCAAGCTCCCCGGTGATCTCAGCTCTTGACCGACTGTATTGGGTTACAGTTTCTTGTTCAAATAAGCAAGAGGTCAGATTGGTAGAGCGCCTAACCAATCAATCACAGACAGCATTGAGCATTTGGACCTCAGACTGTTTCAATTTGAACCATCAGGAGAAATCAAACGAAAGGGCCATTCACTGGTGGAGTAAATCTCTTTTAGTGCTCTCAGAATAAACCATCATTCAAATATGTGTTGAGGATTAAACGCAATAGCTTAAAGGCTGTTTTTCTTTCAGTCATTTCTAGTGTAAGCATGCAAGCCGAGACGTGGAGGAGAGATTCAAGATTTATTGTTCAATCTCCTTAAAATAATAACATAGTTGTATATTTGCTTTTCTTGAGATCTGGGAAAACCAGATTTACTTCCTAAGTCGTTCCATGCCAAATGTTTCAGTCATCTGAGTGGAAGACAAGATACCAACGCAGTTCTCAGAAAGAGAGATGATCGCAAACAAATGCTGGGACATTTTTCAGAAATTTTCAAAGGAAATTTGGCCTGTTTTCAGTTCTTCGCCCATCACCCCTGGGAACTTTTAATGAAAGACCAAAGTTAAGAGAAAGTAATAGACCAGCGCAGAGAGAAAGCTTATTGCTTAGAGGTTGCTCTTGCAGAATAAATAAAAAGACAAAAGAATCAATAGTTGACATACAGTAAGAGTATTAACATTAAAATCTGAGCGCAGTTTGAGATATTATTGAAATCTCTCAGGAAAAAACGTCTGAAAAGTTTGAGCAAAGTTTTCATTTCAAACTCTTCAGGTTTTTTTCTTATGTGACACTGTACAACCAAATGCACATGTATTTGTTTTACTGTACTGGTCACTGAAATCGTCAGAAGCATAATAGATATCAGTGATTGAACCAAATACTTTTGAGAAATGCAATAAAGTAAAGCAGAATTCAGCTTACAATTTTACATTGCTTCATCTCCTGAAGCATCTTCAGCATTATTTTAAATTTTCAAATGTCCCTTCATGAGACGCAGTGGGACTCAGACAAAATCACTGTTGTCTGTTTTTAATTATGGCCTTCTTACTTTCAGCTGTCTAAATCTACAAGTGAACGCTCCTGTTGAGTCGGGATTGAACTCCACATGGGTCTGTCATTGAACCACATCCGGTACATTACAAGAAACAATCAATCAATACTACACACTGGAAAAGATATTGCAATACTTTGCAATAACATGGTAAGAATGATATACTTTTATTTGACATGCTTGAGATTCAACACAATAATTTTTGAGCATGAAAAAGTTGGAGCCGACTTGCGTTAAAATGTAGGAATAAATTAATAATGAACCTATAAAAAAAAAAGACAATTCTGTAATTATTTTCTCATATCATTCTAAACTGGTTTGCTGTTAGTTTTTCAATGAAACACTAAATATGGATGGATTTCATTTCTAACTGCTGAATAAGGGCTGTAAATATTCTAACAAAATTCTCCTTGTGTGTTTCCTGGAAAAATAAAGCTTGGATCAACAGGAGAATAAGTAATGAATTAAATAATTTTTATTTTTTTATGAGCTACACCTTTAAGGTTTCCTCAGCAACACGTCTTTTCCACATTATTACTCAGATACAGATGTCATACGCACATCTGTAAGTGGCCAAAAACCAAACTTCTAACAGAAGTCTTACATAATATAAGCAACTTTTTCAAACAGCACTGGTCAAGAGAAATTCACTAGAGGGATCAGTGTTCATTCATCACAGACATTCTTTCATTCCCATCTCGGCCATTCATGTATGACACAGCGTATTTCCAGACCAACGGAGGCCGTCCACGGATAGACTGTCTGTCTGAGAACTCATAAACTAGCATCTTCAGGATCAGTTAGTGGACTGCTTGCCATGGATTCCTGAAACACGCTCTCTTTAGGAGCAGGAAACAGACCCCTGAGGGTTTTGCCCTCTCCGAGGACAGCTGCATTTCTTTCCAGCAGAGGCACGTCCGAGACCTCTTAAATATTACCCCTTTTTTCCCCTTGTTTTGTGTCTTACTATAAACCAAGCCTGACTGTCAGTGTCATGGTTACATAATTTCTGAGCTAAATGATAGTCAGAGATGATCTTGAATGGAGCCCTTATAGACAAAGAAACACAAAAAATTATGTTCAATAAGATTTCTACATGTTCTGGAGAAAATGGGAGTGCTGTTCGCCTGCAGAAACTAACTGGTGCACTAGGATGTTCTGGGTAATTGCAAGAGGGTGTTACGGTACATCACTAGAGCATTTAGTGTGTTCAGACCAGTTTTAGCATGTTGCTATGGTGTTGCTAGGATGTTCAAGCTGCTCTTAACGCTTTAGTATGGGTGTTCACACTGATTGAGTGTTGCTCGGTGTTCTGCTTTTTAACGTTTTGCTATTCGGTTACTAGGGTGTATTGGCTAGTTTTTAATTCATTTTTATGGTGAATTATCTACCCATAACTTACCCTAAAATCAGAGAGAAATTATAGGTGAATAACACTGATGTAGAAGCACATAACCCTGTTGTGAGCTTACTTGACATAAACCATAAACTTGTCCCTCAAATCTGATTGGTTGATTGGAATGTTGTTCCAGGATCAACAGACGTTGATTCAGGAATATGTTGTACTTTCCAGACTGAATTTCAAAACTGAATCAAGATTCGTCCGATTGGTCTCTAAACATAGTCAAGCTGCATCTCATGTCACTCTGTGATTTTACGCATTGTCTTATGATGTGTTTAGGCTTGTTATGTGATCATGTGAATATGTGATCTACTATGGTTTACTAATGATTCAAACTTACAAACAAAAATGTGGTGCAAAGGCATCATGTGTATGCTGATACGCATGTGTCGGCGGCGCCTTCTCATACAAAATACTTAGTTTGGTCACTAACTGAAACAAATATGCTTGTTGTATTCTAGTTGAGACCTTTTCAATCATATATGACAAGTCTATCTGTTATGTTCGATAATTTTATAGATCATATTTTCAAGTAAAGGAGTTTTTAAGTCACTGAAAATTTTGTGTTGGTTAAGCTAGTGATGGTTAATTAACATGATGGGCCCTATTTTAACGATCTAAGCACATGGTCTAAAGCGCATGGTGCAAGTGCACTTAGGGTGTGTTCAAATCCACTTTTGCTAGTTTAACAATGGGAAAAATGGTCTAGCGCACCCGGCTAGGGATGGGAATCGAGAACCGGTTCTTCTTCAGAACCGGTGCCCAGTGAACCAATTTCTTGGAACCGTTAGCATGCCTGCTTAACGATTCCGCTTATCGGTTCTGCTCGTTGCAAATGTGTCATGACGTCACACACGTGCTGCGTTGTTTTGGTTCCGAACGCAGCATACCCGTAGCCTGACTACGTCAGACTTCCTACTTCCGCTAATTTCATTTCGCTCCTGTAGTCAGTCTGAGATAGCAGCCTATCTTTCAGTTTTCCACCGGCCTGAAAACAGCCGGCCCAATCAACGAACAGAGGGCGGCTGAGAGCCGTGACGTAGCCGCTAAGCGCCGAGTTTTACATTGTAGGATAGAGAAATCGAAAACCGAAACTACCGCGGAAATGGGAAACGAGACACGTGATTGTACCGTGGATGCGTAGATTAACTTCGCATAATCTGCAAAAGTCGTTTACAGCCATGTTCACTCCGGTATTTCGCTCGCATCATCAAGTGTTTACAGCAGGTTTACAGTGGAAGTTCGATCATAGATTTGAGTTCGATGCATGATGTCTGTGTTTAGATGCGGCTGTGTCGGCGCATAACATAAACTTATCTGATTGGCTTACGGGTAACCAATGATTTTAAACTTCAGAAATCGCCCCCTAGCGAGAGAGAAAACACTTCTCTATTATGCTATTCCAGACTCTGTCTACGAAGCAAAGTGAAGTAGCAGAGTCTGGTATTACCAGGCTAGCATACCCGATGGTAAAATTACAATTATTCTGTGTTGTTACGCGCGTGATTATAAATGGATGATCGTCACCTTCAACAGCGGACTCGCGACGGTTGATGCGCGCATCTCTATGGTAACATTAAATCTGCCCATTGGCCTCTGTCCATCATGGCCTCCTAATCATCCCTGTATACTGATTGGCTTCATCACTCTGTCTCCTCTCCACCAGTAAAGCTGGTGTGTGGTGGGCGTACTGCCGCAAAATGGCTGCCGTCGCATCATCCAGGTGGATGCTGCACATTGGTGGTGGTTGACGAGATTACCCCCTTCTATGTAAAGCGCTTTGAGGTCCCAGATAAAGCACTATATAAATGTAACGGATTATTATTATACACTGATGAATGAGCGCTGCTTTTAAATGAACATTTCTTTAAAACAAAATTGATTTAACAGAATTTCATTTTCTTAATGGCATAAACAGGCTTGACTCCCTTGAAACTTAAACTGGAATGTCACTGCGACTTCCCGAACAGGCGAACACGCACACATCACTTTTGAAGTAAAATTGAAAGTTGAGGATGCAGTGCATCGAGATATCGAATTGAAATGAATCGATGACATGCTAATCGTAACCGAACCGATCCGTGAGACCAGTGTAGGTTCACACCCCTAATACTCTGTGCTGTGTCTTCTGATCAGATATTAAGGCAAGGCAAGTTTATTTATAGGCCTATAGCACATTTCATACACAATGGTAATTCAAAGGGCTTTAAATAGAAGAAATAAAAATAATCAAAAGAAATAAGAATAATTAAAACAGTTTAGAATAAAGAAATTAAAATAATCAAAGAAATAAGAATAATTAAAACAGTTTAGGATAAAAAACAAACAAACAGTATAAACAGTCGGACGAACAGTGGCACAGTGCTCATTCAGTAAATGCACAGCTAAAAGTGTGCATTAAAGCGAGTTAATACAAACAAACACATTTTTACTTATTCCCTCACCCAATGAGAATCGATAAGAGAATCGATAAGGAATCGTATCGATAAGTAATATCGATAATGGAATCGGAATCGTTAAATTCTTATCATTTCCCATCCCTACACCCGGCGCATGGTCTGAAAGGATCGTCCCTAATCTCTTAATAAGTAATGGGTGTGTTTTTGGTGTAACAATAAACCAACCAGAGTCTTATCTCTCATTCCCTTTAAAAGCCAGTTGCGCTCGTGTCATGGCGGATTCGCTATTTACATGGCAGAATTCGCAAGCGGAAAAACCGAATGCTTTTCTAGCGAGGAAACGAATGCACAAACTAGCAAAAAACACTTGCGTCACGCCTGGCGCTGCATTGCACTGCCTGTATGATAGGGCCCGGAAACTTAGTAGCACCCCCACTTCGGATTTAAGATTTAAGTTAGGATTTAAGAGTCATGATTAATCAATCGTTACTTTAAGCATTGATCGATTATGGGAAATTGACATCTATTGTTGCTACGGTTCATATGATGTTAGAACATTGCTAGGTGTTCTGGCTTACGGCCAGAGTGTTATAATGGATTTTTTACGGTGTTGCTAGGGTGTTCTGGCTGATTTTAAACAAGTTGCTATGCGTTCGCTAGAGTGTTCTGGCTGGTTGCAAGAACATTGATGCTCTGGCTTATTCCAAGGATGTCATGGTGAATTGTTAGAGCGTGAGCAATAGGGCATCATACCGATGGGGCATTTAAAAGTTTAGGAGTGACATGCATGCTGAGTTATTTTGACATCAGTGGTATTTATGAGACATAGTGGGCCCTGATTGAGATATAAACATATTTTATCATCATATTAAAATAAACATTATCATAGCAGCAGCTTTACAATAAAGAATGATGTATTGCCAGGCTTTGTTCACAATTTCCAGTGCAGAAGCAGCAGCAGCAGCTGTGAGAGAGTCGCAATGTGGGTCGTTCACCATACTCTCAGTTTTTTGGACCCCTAGACGGAGGTATGCGCGGGCGTTCTTGTTTAAATAAAATCTCTGGGTGGGATGACAACACCAGACGGTTTTTCCATGACTCCCCATGAGAGGGTGAGCTGTCCTTGCCAGAAGAACACATCATCACAGCGGGCCAGTGCAAGGTTATGTTTGCTTGTTTGTCTGAAACAAATGAGAACTTTCCTTCTGGCTACTCCGATCTATGACATCATTTCTGTGATGCTGCCAAATCTCCATATCGCCCAAGCCACGATGACTAATCTAATTTGTACTCGATAATGAATGTAAGCTATGAAAATGTTCGTGCAAGAGTTGTGATAACTTGTTAATATATTCCGGCTGAAATATAACACAGAACCTGCAACCCCTCATAGGCTCATGGTCTCACTGGGTTAATGTAAGATTTCATAGCAAATTACTGAAAATTACGGGAAAACAACAAAGCATTAATAGCAATAGTTATGGCCCATTAAAGCAGTTAATAATTCCCATCAATAACGAGCCATCCAGTCCAGAATTCAACATCCATAAATCCACTATTGTCTTCAATAATTGCAGAAAAAAAACAGTAGGAAAACAAAAGCAAGCAGCTCTGAGCAACTACACAAAACTATACAAATCACATCCTGTCTATGGTTGAGGTCAGAAAAAATGCAAACACAGATGCGAATGTTTGGCCAACACAATTGCATGCGCGTGATCCCGCTGTACATGCATGAACATGAACTTGGGTAATATGATGTATTTCTAAGGACATTATCAAGAAAAAAAATGCTTGATTGGATCATTTTAAGTGGGCGTTTTACTGTAAGAGATATTGGTGATGTCAGTGAAAAAGGAGGGTTGTTTAAGAGGCAGAGCAATTTGCACTATAAATAAAAAAGTTAAAAGATTACAAACACTTTTACATGCGCTAAAAAAAAATCTCGCACAATAAGACCAAAGTGTGCTTGCATGCTGACGTTTTTGCTACTGTGTCAGTAACAACATTGGTCATCCAGGGGGCGATAGATTCATTCAAATGTCTGAAAGTGTTTGATATCATATTTGGGAATCATCAGGTTTTACTCACTCAGTTGGCAGTGGGAATCTTCCATGACATTCACAGAGAACTCTAGAACAATAATGAGTTAAACACACTGTCCTGTTGACATCATTACAGATCCTCTTACTCTGTCTGTTTCAGTCATAAAGTTTATATCATTAACACACTCTTTCATAAAGTGTTTTATGACCTTACTAAGCAAAAATGAATTATATAGTGGTCATCGCTCAGACAGGTCATGTCTACATCTAATTTACTTTATATCTTATGTTTAAGATTTAAAAGTTGAAGATTTTAACAAATCATTCTTCAAATGATGTGGCTTATTGAAGAGAAGTGTGCTTTAAATTGTATAATATTTTCATTAGGCAGACAATAAAAACTAGTGCATAAAGTGTGGAAAAAATGGTCACTTAATTACCACATAAGAAAAGAATAAGACACGAAATATTGATCTCAATTGAAAACATGTATTCGGTCTTTAAACGCAAAGCTTCCGCGGAGAGAGCAGTTGCTAGCGCGGCAAGTACAAGCTAGACGGACATTTAAGAGATACGGTATACTACAGCATTTCAACACAAAAATTATGGAGATAAGAGATATTAATTTCAGATTAAACTGTTTTAAAATCGTACCTGTTTGTATTTTATAATCCAACAGTGCACGAAACAAAATGGCAGCAGATCGCATTTGTATGAAACAAGAGAGAGCCATTGAATGGCATAATTTAAAAAAAAATACACAAAATATTTGTTTTGACTGAAGTTTAATAATTTATTAGCTCACCAAATGCAAAACTTCTACAAAGAAACCTACAGTAACCCGGATGAGCCTGCGTTATCTGTTTTCAGCGGTTGTTATCTGGGAATAATATACTGTGGATGGCTGGGGTCTACATTGTGAAATACATGTTAATTTTTACAATGCTTTCTTCAAAACACTTCTAACAGTCTCAAATTCCCTGAATACATTTCATGTTATGTTTTTCTTAAGACCCTCCACTTAAACAATACGACTGCGTACAAAATTATGCACGATCTGTATGAGGAGCTCTACAAAGGAGGGAAGAAAACTCGATTTTTATGATGCGAGTTGGTTAAGAAAGCACAGTAAATTATTAATTTACTTCCAAAAATAGACAGTAAAGTAATGCATCATTCAATGAGATGCCTGGGTCACAACACTGATGTTATTTTAATCCCATGCTGCCATGTTCCCTCTCCTTCTATTGATGATGCTAGGATTGACATGTGTGAGGACTGGTGTTACGCCAGCTTGAGGAATGCTGACTTCAAGACAAATCCTGAGGCTGCGAGACAATTAATCAACGACTGCGTGAAGGACAAGACCGAGAGTAATTCAATTACATTTAGCTTATTTGTTTTTTAACTATTAGACTATAGTCTACACTTTCTCAAAATTTCTCATCTTTTAATCTTTCTATTTTAGAACAAATTAGACATTTGTTGGAGAAAGGAGATGTGTGTAAGGACACGAGTCTTGTTCTAATCAGCGCAGTGCACTTCATGGATAAGTGGGTCAAGTCATTCACACTTGTTCCCGCCAGAGAGGTAACTTTGTCAAGATAATTCAGCTTTGTCTAAACCGCTGTGCAACCAGTGGCACATCACTGTAAAGCATGATCTCTTGTGTCTTATTGCTTTAGTGCTAGTGTTTTTATCAGCTCATCTGACCTCTCTAGGTGTAATAGTATACTTCTTTTAAACTAAAAATAAGAATTCAGCAAATAAATCAAAACCGCCTAACCTTACCAACGTGTAAGCATTACAGATTAAAATGTCGACCCAGGGCAAGGTATAGGACGATGGAAGCAATCTTCTTTACCTATGTTTTGATCATCGATCAAAATCTGATCCAGACGAAGTCTTTGACAAAAACGCGATTTTCTCAGCTTTTTGTTGCTTTTTTTTAATAAGACTTTCCTACATTCAAGTGTTGGTTAAAAATAATAATAATAATAATAATAATAACGCTTGAACTTAATAATTTTTTTTTTGCCTTTTTATATTTCAAGTATAAAAAATAATAGTAGAGAATAATAGTAGAGACTTAATAAAAATGTAAACTTGAAGTACACTTATTTTTTGTAAAGGAAGTGAGACTTCATCACAGCTAATACATCAGCATCACTAATCACTAATGTCCAATCTGTCTGTGTTTTAAATGTCAGGACAAAAGATTAAATTGGAGAATGATGAGTCAGACGAATACATTTCCTCTGGGTAACATCCCACACATCCAACAATCACTTCCCCCTATAGCTCGGATTCTGGAGATCCCTTATGCGAATAAGGATCTGAGCATGCTCATTATACTCCCTAACCAGAGCGATGGGCTACAGCAGGTAAAACAGACAGTCACATGAACAGCTGAACCTCCCTTACTGCTTTTACTTCACTTGGAACTGCATAATTAAGATAAAGTCTACATGAAAATTTGGATTGTTGTGTAGGTTTGGTGTTACATGAAATAGGAAATATTAAAAGTCTCTCCCTGTCTGTCTCTTATTTTTCTCCCCTTCCTCTAAGTTGGTAGAATTAATCACTTATGAGAAGCTTCTGGAGTGGACTGAGCAGCACAGTATGATTCCTACATGTGATTGTTGAAATACCCCTCTTTAAACTGCAGGAGAATTATAACCTGGAGGACGTCCTGAAGACTCAGGGCATAACTGATCTGTTTGATGATAAGTGTGACTTATCTGACATGGCGTCTGAAAAGGTAAAGCTGTCCAGAGTGGTGCATAAGTCTTCTGTGGAGGTAAACCAGGAAGGCACAGAGGCAGCTGGAGGCAGTGGTGGAGTTGCCAAGGGTATGAATAGCGAAAGTATAGAGAGTTTCGTGGCAGACCACCCCTTTACACAGAATTAAAAATTCAACGTTGTCTGTTGATATATCGAAATCGTCTTCCATTGCGATTTCCTGTATATCTAAATATGTTTAGATATTCACAGTAAAAGGTAACACTTCCGAAATCTCTGTAAACAATGAGTGACTTACACGCGCGAGAGATCATTTCCGGCGCTTGCGCAGACCGAAGCGCCCGCGCCCTCAGATCACTTGGACGTGGCTGTGGTTACAAGAGGTAAAAACGATATAAATACTGTTCGTTTTCTCACACAAACCGCTCGTTTCGTGTCTTAGGCTATCAATGTGTACCTACATTAAATCATGTTTAATTTGGACTTCTCTGTGCATGATCTTTGAGGCGGTGACCATAGACCTGCATTATATGACTGACAGACAAGAACGCGGTTTGACCTAAAAATATCAAAATTGAAACTACTGCGGAAACAAAGACACCTACATCTTGGATGCCCTTGAGGTAAGCTAAAACATACCAAAAAATAATTTCAAAGTGAACTATCCCTTTAAGTGTCTTGTACTCAGTTACCTCACTAAAAACAGTAATGTGTAACTTTACTGTAGTTTTAAAATGGCTGTGAAAATAGTATACAGTGCTTTCTTGAGCATTTTCAGGTAGTGTCACCAAGATCTGACTTTTTTGCATTGGAAAACATTTACAGAGTAAACTGTCATAATAAAAAAAATAACAAAGCCATATCTTGTTCATAAACAATGGTGTCAGGACTTTTCATCTTGATGACACTGACACTTTCATTGACATGAATACTTGCTTTTGAGGAATTAGCTATCCATTTTGAGCAAGTGACACACTTTTGCAGGTTATCAACTAGGTTTTGCAGTTTGTACTAATTAACTGTTGTGCAAATGTAAATAGTGATGTGAGAAATGCACCATAACGCGACTGAGAAAAACTGTAAAACTGGGACGTTTGGTCACCTTCTTTAAAGTATCTATTGTGTGTTCAACAGAAGAAATAAACACATACTGCTTTGGAAGTAATGTCAAAATGTTTCATTTTGGGGTGGACTAACCTTTTAAGCTTTGCCTACCATATGAGGCTTCTTCAAGTCCGACGCTCCAAGGTAACCATGTCTAGCATTGCTTAGCCATGTCTGCCACCTAGTGGGAACCTAAATCCATTCAGGCTGACTCTGTTAGCATCTACAATGTCTGAATTAAGTGGATATGCCAATGGTATCCGTTGAATCATTTCCTCTGAGCCGCTGGGGAGGAAGTGTTGAACGCTCCTCTTTCATCACCCCCACGCGCTGCCTCTGTGGATTAATACACTTCCAATCAATGAGCTAAAGTAAAACTTGATGTAATGTGAAATCATTTGACATTTATTCCATTGGAAAACACAGTGGGAATGGGGAGTAACAATGCTGGATTCGATTATGGGAAATGAGTGGAAATCCTTAACAATACATCCTGAATTATTCATTATATAAGACAAAATCATGATAGATAGATAGATAGATAGATAGATAGATAGATAGATAGATAGATAGATAGATAGATAGATAGATAGATAGATAGAGGTCTGTAGAGTTCTAGGTCTGTTCATCTGTCACGGTTGGTTGCTTCAAAGGAAGAGGAGAGGCAGGATCTACAGTAAACACATAATACTTGGCAAAATAAAAATGCTGGAGCACATCAAAAACAGCAGGAGAGTAACAGACAACTAAACAGACGAGAACAGACAGATAACTAACTAAAGGGCTAAATGAGGAACAGGTGAATCAAATCAATCAAACAATGAGTTTGGAAAAAGGAAACAAAGTTACAAACTAAAAGTCCATGAAAACGAAACTGAACTGAATGTTGCAGTTATATTTTACAGAAAATAAAAATAAAAATGTTGGATAAAGAACATGAAGCCTATTTCTTTGCATTTCATTACTGGAGTAAATTAATAAATAAAAATAAATATATATATATTATTTAAATAGCATCTGTTTTAGTTAGTTTAATTTTGTGCATTTATTTATTTGACAACTACAAAAATTATCATTACAGCACCTATTTGTCAGTATATAACTGCTCACACATAATGGGAAGTAGATCAAACCGACTGATATACATTTTGAAACACATCCTTTTAAATAAATCTCAGGGCTTAAATATAGAAAATCATGACACAGAGATAAGTTCCTCTCACACCACAGCATCCATGTGTTTACACTGAATCAGTAATCCGCTGTTTACAAAGGTGCGTAAATCACACTGTCAACGTGAAGGTGGAGGATTTGGACTTCAAAAGGAAACGCAGGCCTGTGGGTCAGGATCGAACCGTGTTATGATGCGTTTCCTGTTAGATAAAGCTCTCCATGTGGGCCACACTAATGAGGTGCCTGGAAAAATGTCCTGTACGGCTCAATCATGTGAACATGGAGAAACGAAAAGATTAAACCTTTTGTTCTCAGTAAAACAGACTCATGGATCTCTAATGAATCCAAACACATCTTGGGTTCATTACGATACTTTGTCGTAAACACTCACAGGGTGACAACATACGCAACAGCTTCTGCTCTCGTCATAAGATCATTTAAGTCTGTGGTTTTACCATCTTGAATTGCGGTGTTGTGTTTGATTGGCTCTGACTATGGAGCACATTTGTCTCGTTTTCAACTCTTGGGCCAAAGACGTTCATCACTAAACGAAAGCAAGCAGGACGTAGCCTAGAGTATAAGTTTGCAGTTAACGTTTCCTGCTGGTTAAATCATCTGCTCAATGGGTCTGCTATTTATTCCACAAGAGCTGCTTTACAAGCCCAGAATCAGTTTGGCAAATTGTAATTCCTTTGCATTAATATTGGGGCAATGCTGGGGGAAAAACAGCATATTTCAGCAAAGATGTGACGTCATATTGTGTAAATTGATTTTATAGTGTCTATATACAGTATGTGTACAATGTTGTGTTGATTGGTTTGTTAGGCCGCATAATGAAAAAGGCTAGCTTAGCATGCTAACCACATAATACTGAAAACAAAACTAAGAAATCAGCCATCAGTGTGTTCATCGTATCTCGGTGTAATCTTGCATGATGGATTCACACTTTAACATTTGCAAAATAAGAAATATATGCTGTTTTCATGTTGGTGAAATTGCTGCAATTATGATACAACAACCATATTTTACACAGAGCAGCTAAATTAATCATTTCTATGGCATCACTTATAATTGTTAAAACATAACAAATAAAGTACACCAGGTAAACTTGTCTAAAACATATGACTGAAATAGCCATTTAGCCTCTGCGTTAGTCTAGAAGTCAAAACTTTTAAAAAGATTTCCAACTTACGAGTTAAAGAAGTTTCAACTTACAAGATCAAAAAAAGACATGAACACATTTAATACTGGGAAATTTGTAAGTGTGGTAATATACAACATGGTGCACATTTTACAGTGAATTATTATAATGGTGACAATGAATTTAAGAATCACAGTGTTCCCATTTAAAAAGTTCATTGATCAGTTTTGCACCTGACCCTGAATTACCATTTCAGTTATGCTCAATTAAAACAAGAAAAATGGAAAAAAAAACTAAAGCATCCCTTATTCACTCATAATTAGTTAATGAATCACTTTAATCACTTATTTTTCATTAAGTTGTCAGTAATGAAATGTCATTCAAAGAAACAAAGTTCTGTCTAAACTGTTTTTAAAATCATTCATTGTTGCACTAAATTAAATCCGTAAAATTTTCATTAAAAAAAACACATTTACAGAACTGTCTGAAACAATTTACAATTATTGGTTATTGGTTATAATGGTTGCGATGTAAGGAATACACTGGTCAGTTGTAGATGGACAGGAGGATGACGAGTGCTGTGGTCAAGCTTAGAGCCAGAAGTGGATGTTGGCTGATGGAGGACGTCCCACCAGTCTCCCTGATGTCTTGAGCCCCACACTGGGAGCAATCCGGCCCACACAGTGAACACACAGACATGTGCTGTCTAATCTCAGATGTGTAGGACCGCACTGTCCTCCGTTCTGCAGAGGAGAAGACAAGGAAACAAGGAACTTGAAACACATACTGGAACAGAACATAATTTGAAGGACCATGAATTAGATTGTTTGGAGCAATTATTTAAAGAGTCTTACGCGGCTCATAGTAGTCGTAGATCATAGTCACAGCATCTTGGACATTGGCCACCTTAAAGTCCATTATGGTGGATATTTCAATGCACTTTTCGAATATGGTCACCTGCGATGAGAGGAAAGATGATCAAATTGGAGGTACAGCCACGAACCATTCGATGCATAATGCACACACACACACACACACAAATAAACCATCATAGGAACAAAAACATACTGCAAAACTTGTTTTTCTTGCTTAGTATTTGTGTCTTATTTTTCAGTACAAATATCTAAACATTCTTAAATCAAGATACATGATACTTGAGAAGCAAAATGACCGGATATATTAAGTCTTGTTTTCTGAAAAATTTATCAAAATTGCATTTTTTGCTTAAACCAAGAAAAAAAAAATCTGCCAATGGGGTCAGAAAAATAAGCTTAATTCATTTCATAGGGACAATAAGATTATATGGTTTTTTTTTGCAGTGCAGACTTAGCACCCTTATAATGAAACATTGTATGAATATAAGTAAAGGCTGGCCCACACTACAAGATCTTTGGGCCCAATTCTCTCCTTTAAATTAAAGTCCCGATAATCTTGATGGTTCTACATATTATTTTATCAGATTTTCCTGTGATGTGAGGTGTGTTAAAGTGACTGAATCCAGTGTAAATATCCAACATAAATTAAAATGGTAATTTAATATTGATTTAGTATCAGAAATCCTGTTGTGATGGGAGAACCTCAGGAAAAATGCGCAGGACCTCTGTAACGTTATATTTTTCGCTCAGTAGATCTTCTGTGGATATCCAGTCAGAAAGCGAGTTGACGGAAGACTCTCTCCAGCTCATGCTGTAAAATGTAAAGTCCATGTTCACACCGTCTCCACGACTTCATCCAAAACTTTTTATATTCCCCCCTGCAAATTCTCTATAAAAAGCAGTCCAAACACTATTATCGCCATTTCTTCGTGCCCGTCGTCCACCATGTTTGTTTACTCTAAAGTCACGTTTGAGCACGAGGGATATTGTGAGATTTCCCGGTGGTTCTCTGGTAGTTTGTGAATGTAATCTGTTAGTGTGTGGTGTGCTGTATTGGTCACATCATGGCACTCCAACACTGATTTTTTTTATTTTTATCGTCATGTTTCTGATCTCTCACATTTAGAAAATCTGATACAATTTTTAAAATCTTTTAATGTGTGCCAGCCTTAAGTGATTAGGTTGCTAAGAGTATCTCACCGTGTCTAAGTAAAGTATAACTCGTCCGGAAGGCGTCTCTACTCTTCTGACGATATCATCTGTCTGGACACCATCTTGGGCCAGACTGAAGCCCGTGAGTAAACCCACGTCCAGTATGGCCATACCCGTCTGACTCAGGCCCTGGCCTTCCCTCAGGCTTCAAGAAATGGACAAAATTATGCTTTCAGACAGATTTCTACTCAAATTTGATTTGATTTTGATTTATTCCATAAATATCTACAGCGGCCCCAAAAAGTATTTGGACATAAATACTTTTGAATTTTATGATTTGGATTAGATATAGAATATATAATACAATATTGCTAGATAAAAAAATTATTAAATGATTATTTAAAGGTCAAAGGAACACACTGTTAAAAAGACAAATTTTTCAATAAACGTGTGATATTTCCAAAGTCAATGTGTAATCTTGTCAAACAATCATGATCTCAATATTGACCAAAACAATCGTGATTATGATTTTTCCATAATCAAGCAGCCCTATTGTTTTATTTACTTTTTAATCACATTTTTTTGGTGCTGAGGAAATCATTGTGGCAAAAAGTGAGCCGTGCGTGTGTTCAGTGCAAACGCTCACCTGAAACATATCTGAAGGTTTACACAAAACTCCTCATTGTCCGTTACATCTATATACAAATAAAAGGCCTCATCTGTGTGTATATCACGCCGTCTGAGAGACCTTCTCAGGTTCATCACGTTGTAGAACACAGTAAGCTGAAACAGTAAGAGAAAATAAATGATAAAAGTCTTTGGGAGTTGTTTTCCCATTTTATCGCTTTGTAAAGTAACAGCGCATTTCTCTTCAAAAAGTCAGATGATTTTAGGAATCATTCATGTCTGAAGCACAAATGAACAAACATCAGGTCAATTCTGCTCTCATGAATCTTCTGAAGAACTGAGTTCTGGACAGTGTTTTACTGTTTCACTGCTTCCTAAAGCAGCTCAAGATGTTGTTGGTGTCTCAGCGTCAGCGTCTGGACCCCTCTACGTGCTCCACGGCGAGCAATCAAAGGTTTGTTAGTGTGCTAACAGAAGTTTCCGTATTAAAAGGCCTGCCGTATATATACAGTAATTGAGGCCTGTTTCACACATACTGCATCTGCATGCATGACGTTTGTTGATCACAATGTACTGCCAGATGTTAACTAGATTAGACATACCTGAAACAGAGCAATGCCTTTACCCTCTGCCACCACTTCAACATCAATCCCCTCACTTGCATCAATCTGTAGAGGAAAACCAAACATTAGCATGCTTCGCTTAGCAGATCCTGACAACTTTCTAAGGTCGCAAACAGTTTGCTAGTTATTTGCAATGATCACTTTGAAATACTTGTGAGTTATACACTACTGTTGGGGTCGGTAAGATTTTTTATTGTTCTTTTAAAAGAAGTCTCTTTTACTCACCATGCATTTGATAAGAAATACAGCAAAAACAGAAATATTGTGAAATATTATAACAATTTAAAATAATTGTTCTATTTGAATATATTTTAAAATGTAATTTTTTTTCAATATTTATCTTCAGTGACACATGAAAATCATTCTAATATGCTGATTTGCTACTCAAGAAACATTTCTGATACTTAATCTTGTCAAACCATGATAACTTTTTTCAAGATTATTTGATGAATAGAAATTCAGAAATTCAAGAATAAATGATGAACATTTATTTGAAATAGAAATCTTTTGTATCATTAAATGTCTGTATTGTTACTTTTGACCAATTTAATGCATCCTTGCTGAATAAAAGTATTTATTTCTTTAAATATATATTTTGAATGGTATTGGTGTCAGCACAGATGTGTGTGTTATACATACGGGAAGGTCTTGGCTCTGTTGCAGCAGGTAATTGGATCTGTCTATGTTGAACATGGCAGCTCCGTTCACTGTGATGGTGAGATCCACGAACTCGCCGTTGTTGATGGTGGCGTAGACTGACAGTGCGTGCAAAGCCATCACCGTATCCTGACAATAAAGAAAAACACAGAGCACAGATATTACAATAAAGCTTCAGAACTGATCAAAACAACAAAAACGGGGCAAAATGGGATAAGCATGTATTAAAACAGTAAATAGATTCCGTTTTGATTTCATGTGTAAATGGCAGATGTGTTTATCTCTCAGGCCCTGTTTACTCCTGGTATTAAGAGGCTTTTTGGTCGATCGGATCACAAGCAGACGAGGGAGACACATTCCCGTTAACACCAAGTTTTTTAATCCGTCTCTTTTGTCCACTTTCATCCACTTCTGTCCTGATTTCTTCGAAGGGAGGGTCTATGGGACGGTGAATGAATGGACTTTTTCAGATCTTTCGATTTAATGGACAAAATAAGCTCACGCAATGTACATATGAACACGACCGGAGAAAACAAAAAAACACACTGAGAGCATCAGCTTTCATTTCTGCTCTGACAGCAGCAAAGCTGTGAGTGTGTGTTAGACATCAGGAATGGAGAGAGAACATTGTGTTTTTGTAAAAAAAATTAATCTTCCAACCAAACGTGGGTCGACAAAGTTTAAAACCCGTCTGTCTAGAGCGCTTTTCATAATGTTTAGGCATTAGATCAGTAGACGGAGAGACGGCCTTTTCTGGCTGTTTGAACACATTCGACCTCATGAGCGTTTACATTGTGAAAGCAATTTGGTCGGATGTGTTTTCAACTACCTCTGGAAGTGCTTGAAAGTGGACAAGCTCAAAACGTTTTAGACCCCTGTATTTAGTGTCGTCCACTTGTGATCCAATCCAGAAAAACGCATCTTAATACCAGGTGTAAACATGGCCCTCGGGTGCATCTGTGTCACAGAAACCTAGCTTTCAATCTCCTGCCACCTGGTAAATAACACCGCACATGTGCAGAGCAGAGCACAAAAACAGCCACACAGCCTTTAATCTTTACATGCTCAAACACCACCACGACTCTCAAGTGCAAGTGCAGTCAGATGTTCTCCTGTTGGATTTAAGTTGTTGTGTCAAAGCAATGGGCTTCAGCATGATTGCAGCGCTTTATTAAAGCTCACAGCCCGGAAACTGCTAGTCCTCATTGAGGTCAGTGTTCCTGACAGAACGCAGGCCACTCGCAGCCAGACGTCCGGGTTAATATCATGAGGCTCTTTTTAAAATTTAAATTTAAATTTAAATTTCCTATCTCACCTCAATGGCCTCCCACACATCTTGATTTCTAATTGAAAAATCGCCTGCAACAAATTCATCTCCCTGAGTGTGGGTCTGTTAGATCAAAGATGTGTGTAATCATAAACACTGGGACACTAATTAATACCTCGTTCATTTGTGGCGTGATTTCCACTTGTCCCTCCTTTTCTTTAAAAAAAGGAAAAACCTGAGGCTCTTACAATGGTGAATAAGTGAATCCACAAACATTCAAATACATTTCAACACTACAGCAATAGATGTAAACAATGTGTCAATGTGACTTCAGCATAAAAAATGCTTATGAATCTCTTCTGTTTAAAGTTCAAATAAGAGTTTTCAGAGAAAAACGAATGTAAGTGATTTTATAAAATTATAAGCAACACATTTCAGCTTTTAAATCTTTAATATTTAAAAAATTTGCCACTTTCACTTCCATTGTAAGACAGTGTTTATAAAATGTCGACATTCATTTCAGTAGCCTAAAAGCCTAAAATTGCGGCCTACGTTTGGTCATTCTGTCCCATATATAACAGTTTATAACGTCTTTCACGAGTTTAACGTCTGTTTGACACACCTGAGTGGATCCGTATCCCCCGAGATGGTTTCTTTGCTGACTGAGCCACTTCATCAGACTGAATCCTTCATCTATTAGTTTCAGTCTGTACATGGAGAGGAGTACATACGCAGATATCTCAATGTCGGCTGAACGTGGCTGCCAGGAATTGTACAAGATGTCGCCTGGAGATCTCCAAGTTGGCACTCCATCTGAAAGACCCAGAATGCAGCGTCACCATGCAACTATTATAAACACATTAGCGTTTAAGACATTTTACTGTGCCAGTTACGACACTCGTCCATAACAGTACAGCTGGTCGCCACACTGGGTGGAATTAAAGGAAACTTATCGGTTATTTTCTTATGTGTTATGTATGTTTCACATCTGTGGCATGCTGTCGATTACCAGAGACAATAGTTTCACCACTCAGAGAGTATATGCAGGGTATATTTACCGACGACTAGTGCTCTGTTCAACAGCTGTGTGAGGGCAGATGGAGCGCTGGTGCTGTTGGCCAGTGACAGAGCATAGGTGACTATAGACAGGCTGTAGTTACTGGAGATTCCCTGAGCCAGTCGAGACTTCAGGAAACTCAAGGCAGAAGACACACTGCCTTCATATGTACTCTACCAGGAGACACAAAACAGTCTTCAATCAATCAATAAATCAATCAATCAATCAATCAATCAAACAAACAAACAAACAATCAATCAATATGTCTGTATGACTGTATGTCTATCTATCTATCTATGATAATATATCTATCTATCTATCCATCCATCCATCTATCTATATATGATAATATATCTATCTATCTATGATAATCTATCTATCCATCCATCCACCCGTCCGTCCGTCTGTCTATCTGTGATAATCTATCTATATATCTATCATCCATCCGTCTGTCCGTCTGTCTGAACTCACCTTGTATTCAGCGTCCTCCAGAAGTGCTATGAGGACGTACGCTGTGAGAGACACAGGTCCATCCAGACCGCCCTGGAGCTCTGTGTGGATGACCTGACCCGTCTCTCTGAACGACCCGTCAGGGTCCTGATGGACAGACAGCCAATATGCTGTCCTCTGCATCACCACCGGGTCAATGGAGATGAAGGCCTGAGCCTGGAGGAAACACCTGAGCACGAACGCTGACAGCCTGAAGATCACAAAGCAAACCACCAATCACTCTTACACTTGATTTGTGTTTGATTTCATTTTCACTCATCGGTTCTGAAGTCAGTACTGAACTGGAAAGACTATGGGCCCTATTTGAACGATCTAAGCACATGGTCTAAAGCACAGCACAAGTGCACTTAGGGTGTCTGAATCCACTTTTGCTAGTTTTAAATGACGGGAAAAATGGTCGGCGCACCCAGCGCATGGTCTAAAAGGGTCGTCCCTATTCTCTTATTAAGTAATGGGTGTGTTTTGGGCGTAACGTGCAATAAACCAATCAGAGTCTCATTTCTCATTCCCGTTAAAAGCCAGTTGCGCTCGCGCGCCCTGGTGGATTCGCTATTTACATGGCAGAATTTGATAGTGTAAAGACTGAACGCTTCTGCAGAGAGGAAACGGATCTGCTCGTGCACGAGGTTAAAGCGCTCGAGCAGACCATCGACAGGACAAGCCGGATTCCACCATATCTTTATGAACAATATTAATCTTTTACATTGTAATCCCTTCATTTTTAATATTTGGCTAGTTTGTGTGCTGCTGTGCATGTAATAAGCAGAGTGTACGTGCGTTGTGGACCCGCCTATAAGCGCAAATTACTTATGGACCCTTTAAATAACAACAAAATAAATACTGCACCATTGACTTTAGAACAGGTTTCAGTTGGTCAATGGCTCAGTCTATTTCTGTTGCCTTAAAATAGCAACGCGCCAACAATGTGCCTGAATACACCTCGGTTTCAGACCAGCAGCCCATGGGCACACAAATAGGCGCAAATGCATTTGCTATTTAAACAACGTGGCGCAGGATGTGAAAATTAAAACTGCGTTAGAAACTAGCAAAAAACACTTGCGTTGCGCCTGGCGTCGCATTGCGCCAGATGTATGATAGGGCCCTAAGTTTTTGGGGTAGAGTTTAAGCTGTGCTGTATTTATTTATGTATACCATGTGCTGCCAGAATAATCACTGTCTCCAAAAGCGCTGAAGGAGCCATCAAGCCTTTGGTAGGAAAGCTCACGTTCATACGCTGCAATCAAACAGAACAGACGTGTTAACTCAAGGACTTCTGCTGTGTTTCTCAGGACTATAAGACTTCACAACACTCACCTTCCATCATGTAGCTCATAGCCTTGCTCCTGGTCTGTTCCTCGGCTTGCTTGGTATTTCTCAGATACTCCAGAACATAAATATTTGGAGCAAAATGGATCATGTTCTGCTCACCACAACCGTAAGGCATCTCAATGAGAGAGTCCAGATTTCCAATGGATGGACCCAGAATGTCACCTTCAACATAGACACATATAAGAGAGTCAGATAAGATGTTTGCATGACAACGGCCAGAAAACCTCTTACAAGAACCACAGGGTGAGGACACATACCCACAGCAGATACAGTGGCCCTCTGACTGTCAGAAACCACATCTGCAGGAAAACTAAAGGCCATCGTCCTAGACACCGTGTTCTGGTTCAGGAGAAACTCCAGAAACAATGTTTGAGTTGACGACTTCTCCAGTCCCTCTGGCTGAGAGAAATCATTCAACACAAAAGGAGTTTAGGATTTTCCACTTTCCCAGCTGCTACACACTAGTATTTGTTGTAAGTGAAATATAGAATCATCAAAAATAATGTTTTTATTTTTATTATCATGAAAAAATTTAATAATGCAAAAATGTATTGTTGTATTGTCTTTAATTTAATATGAATGCGTTACAGATTTTGCTTTGCTGTAATAAATATAGAATCATCAAAAATAATGAGAAAAACAGCTAAACATTTCCAGATGCTTTACAGTCATATGAACATATGAGGCAAAAATGTAATAAAAAAAATAATTATTGTCATACATTTAATAATGCAAACATAAATTGTATTATATTTTATTATTTAAAATAAAAATATCAACTTATTACAGATTTTGCTTTGCTGTCATAAATATAGAATCATCAAAATATTGAGGGAAAAAATAAAAAAATGTCCAGATGCATTACAGTTATAACCATACGAGGAGAAATGTTGCTTAATTGTCAAGAAAATTATGTAAAAATTCAAAAATAAATGTACTGTTAAATCTACTTCAATTTGTTTAAATAAAAACTTAAATGCATTACAAATATTGCTCTAAGACATATAAAATCTTGAACTTAATATTGGCTTAACTTGTCATGAAAATAATGTCTAAATAAATAATAGTCCTAAAAACAATATGGCCTTTTTTCTATAATGCTGGCATGAATCACCTTGACGAGAACAGTCTTGTAGACCCAGTCTGAAGAGTAGATGGACGTGGCTTTGACAGAGATGGGAATCTCTCCCAGCGCTGTGGCTCTGATGGGGAACAGGAGCGTCGTAATGTTCTGACTCCACACTGAGACTTTCCTCACATTGTTCATAGACAATTCTCTATTGTCTGGTGACACAAATTCAAATGCAAAACTCTCTGCAACAACAACCATCACCTGTGAAGGGCAAAGACATGAAGAGAGCTGTTTTCAGCAGACTATAATTCATTTACAACAGAACAAGCCTACAGTAACCTGTGTTAAAGTCAACATGAAACCGCATTTGCTAGCTATTTTACTTTCATTAAGTTTAATGAAATTGAGTTTAATATTGTGAGTCAGGGATTTGTTCAAATAACGTGAGCAACAATAATAATAATACAGAGCAAATACTTTACAAGTACACAGTCCCAGCTAACAAAAATATGTTCCAAGAACATTTTACTAACGTTCCCATTAAGTTGTGAAAACTTTATTTCTGAATGTTCCCTGAACATTCAAAACGTCCAGTTTTTTTAAAAAATGTTTTAAAAATGTTTTTCTTGGTTATACGAATGTTCTAATTTTACAATTGAAGAGTTCAGATGCAAAAGCCTCTAAGTGCCATTTGAAATTTTCTTCTAGAATGATAATTTTTTTCAAGCTTGTATATTTAAGTTCAGTAATTTCACTTAAATGACAATTAATAGGTAATCTTCATTGCCATTTAAGTGAAATTACTAAACTTAAATATACAAGCTTGATAAAAATTATCATTCTAGAAGAAAATTTCAAATGGCACATTTTAAAACAAGTAGTAACATTAAAAAAAATTTAGAAGAATGTTAAACTAAAACCATTTCAGAAAAAAAAGTTCCATTAATAAATCTGTTTAAAATAAAAATTGTTGTGCAAACGTTTTGGGTAGCACTTCATTTTACAGTCCTGTTCCCCATGTACATACTATGTACTTATTATAGTAATTACAATAACTGGGTAATAACTAGGTACTAACCCTGAACCTAACCTAAACTCATATACTTACCTTATATTAGCCAGTACTTTCTTAGGTAAGTACACTGTAAGTACACGTACTGCTACCACGTTTTGAAAACATTATTAAAGACCAGATAACTAGAACGAACATTCTATTAATGTTACTGGAAGATTTCCATTACACGAGAGTAGATGTTAAAACTTCATGCTGATTTGTACTCGGCTTTCGCCAAGATAAGCAACACTAAGACGTAGCTTTACAGTAAACTATGCTTCTCCATCCATTTACGCTTCTTTCCATATGAGGGTGTGACTCCCCTTCTGTCCGGCGTTAACGGCTGCAGTGTACTTGGCGCGTCAGCACACACGACGGCTGCAACTACAGTGTGGTCTCCCTAGTGGACCAGCACGACAACCGTCTGGATTGAGCCGAGTAGGGGACATCTCTAGGGTCTTCAAGTGGGCACCTTCCGTCCTCAGTGTTTCGTCGACTAGCCCACGACACCTCAAGAGGGCTCGACAGTGACTCTGGCGTCCCAGAGTCACCCCCCTCCGTCCCCCACTCAACTCAGCCCAGCTTACTGACCTCTACATCCCTCCTGCTGCTGAGACCTAACCACAATCTCACTATCTCTCCGCAACCCAACCATACGCGCCAACCCGATTGACTGATGAAGAATGATTGTTCATAACTTTGGGAGAACATTCCCTATAGCTTGACTACTGACTATTTTACAAACACAAGTCTCACCTCCAAATCCTCATCCATATAGTTAAATAAATTGACTTCCAGCAGTAGCAGTTCCCCACGGATCAGGAACGCCGGGAGATTCAGTGACAGGAAGAAATCTTTGAACACGGTGAGCTGGGAAAGACAATCCTTTTTAATAATCAGTTATACATACTAATATTCAGTGATAGGTAAACTGTACACAATGCTTCACCTCTGCAGGAGCGCTGATGCCCAAACCCAGATTCTCTGACATCACGATGGCAAAGGCCACCCAAGAGGTCAAGCTGTCCGGCACGGTCACCGGGAAGGAAGCCGAGGCAGAAGTACTGCAACATAATGAAAAACAGACTTAAATGAGTCCGTTGCTTGCATAAAATGAATGTGGGTACTTTGGAGAATTTAATGAGAAACATTTTAATTCCTATTGTGAATTTAATGTACAGTATCTGTGCAAATATGAGCACAGAGACATTGTTGAGGTGTCTTCTGAAACCCTACAGGATGACTGATAGTACTGTGCTCTTTTTTTTAGGGAAAAAAAAATTGCTCTCCATTTCGTCTCAATGCTGTCTTGAATAAATTATTAAGACATTAAAGAGATGTCTCAGAGATTTGTGATTTTTCATTCTTAAGTGATTGCATAGTGTAAAAAAATCTAAGTTATTGATCAGAAGTTGCTTGATCATAGCTCAGAAAGTATTTTTAATACAGTTAGGTATTATCCCAGTGAAAATCAGCTCGATGACAGACATAGTTCTCCTCGTACCTCATATTAGCATCCAGCCAGATCCAGGTTTCAGGAAAGTCTTTTCGTTGTCTAGGCTCTTGAAAACCCACATCAGCCATCTGATTCAGATAGGGTCCCTCCCCTGCTGTGGAACCCATGAGCATTAGTGAGAAAACGATTGAACCAGAAGACACTACAGGCAAACCATTGTTTTTTCAGGCACTGGTCATTTTTGAGCAGACTAGTGGAAAGAAAACATCCACAATACAAATGTAAGTGTGCCTCAAGGATCGGTTCTTGGTCCACTACTAATTCTAATTTAAATCCTTTTGGCCAGATCATTAAACGTCATGGACCTCATTTTCATTCACAAATTTATTTTCCTAACCAACCCAATTCAGTCTTTTCAATCTGGGAGTATTGTTTGATTCTATATATATTATGTTTTGAAGCATATCTGCAGCTTGTTAAAACTGGTTTTCTGCACCTTTGCAATATTGTTCGCATAAATCCTTCACTTAACCATAAAGATGCTGAAACTGTTATCCAAGCTTTCATAACCTCTAGACTGGGCTATTGTAACTCCTTGTTTAGTGGCCTACCAGATAAATTCCTTAATCGCCTGCAACTGGTACAATATTCTGCTGCTCGTGCCCTTACATTTGAGCAACAAGTGAGCTGGAATATTAATATACAGTACTGTGCAAAAGTTTTAGATCGGTAAGATTTTTTATGTTTTTAAAAGAAGTCTCTTCTGCTCACCAAGGCTGCAATTATTTGATAAAAAAAAAAAAAGAGTAATATTGTGAAATATTATTACAATTTAAAACAGCTGTTTTTATACAGTAAAGTGTAATTTATTCCTGTGATCAAAGCTGAATTTTCATCATCATTACTCCAGTCTTCAGTGTCACATGATCCTTCAGAAATCATTCTAATATGATGATTTGATGCTCAAAAAACATTCATTATTATTTTCAATGTTGAAAACAGTTGTGTACAATTTTTTTTTCAAAATTCTTTGATGAATAGAAAGTTCAAAAGAACAGCGTTTATTTAAAATAGAATATCTTCTAACATTATAAATGTCTTTACTGTAACTTTTGATCAGTTTAACTCATCCTTGATGAATAAAAGTATTGATTTATTATATTTCTTTGCCCCAAAAATAAAATTTAAATTCTTACTGACCCCAAACTTTTGAAGGGTAGAGTTTAATGTTACAAAAGCTTTAGATTTCAGATCAATGCTGTTCTTTTTTAGTTTCTATTCATCATAGCATCATGAAATAAAAATGTAAAAAACTGTTTTCAACACTGATAATAATCATAAATGTTTCTTGAGCATCAAATCATCATATTAGCATGAGTAATGATGATGAAAATACAGCTTTGATCACAGGAATAAATTACACTTCACTATATATTCACATAGAAAACCGCTGTTTTAAATTGTAATAATATTTCACAATATTACTGGGGTTTTTTTGTATTTTTTATCAAATAATTGCAGCCTTGGTGAGCAAAAGAGACTTCTTTTAAAAACATAAAAAATCTTACCGATCTAAAACTTTTGCACAGTACTAGATAGCATAATTTGGTCTTGGAAAAACTTGAGAACTGTTTGTGTTCATATTGAACACAACATCAATATGTCTTGCCTTAAGAAAATGTGAGTGGTGCAAATCTCGTCGATGTGACTGTGTTTTGGGTGGTTGCCAGGACGTTACTATGTGGTTGCTAGGGTGTTCTGAGGGGTTGCTAGGGGAGGTTTAGCCTTAAGACTTACGAAATGCAGGGAAATATTGACTCTTCTCCTGATTCAGCCTGGCATCTGTCAGAACCGTGACACCGCACATCTGCAGAATGAAACAGTGTCCATAAACCATGTGCGAAAAAGTGATACATTTCTGTTCCTGAGATAATAATCAAATATCGTATGATATTTATGTGTCTGATCTACCATGAATATGGAATACGGATCTCCCATTTTCATGCTGCTGTAATCTGTATGGGTCATCTCTGCGCTATATGAGATAAATTCTTCAAGCACCTGCAAAACACACACACACACACACACACACACACACACACACACAAAAGATCATTTTGCGGATCTTAGATCAGGACAAGCTGCTCTGGAGTCAGTGTTTACTGATCACAAAACAGCTATTGTTATAAATCACTTCCAGAACAACAAACTGAACTACACAATGGTGTCTGCATTATCAAACCTGTTCACCTAGTTCTGATAAATACAATTACTCTCAGTTTCTTCCTTTTGTCAACAAGTGAAATTCGGGCGTGGTGTTGGCATTTGGTTACATATGACCAGCTTTACTTATCATGAGATCTTTTTGTGGGAACAAACAATCGCGTAAAATCCCAAAGTTGATTTCCCACACTTTAAACCTCAATACACTGAACGAGACAAGGCATCAGGTGAGAGAGTTTGAAAACAATGGATCTCCATATTGCCCCAGTGTTGATGTATCAGATTATTCTGTGAGCGTAAATGATCTACAATCTCTAGTAGACCATATTACCTTCGTCTCTGTAATGCCATTGTCTTTGTTGGAGTCCATTGTTGCTTTGTCCACCACCAAAATTCCCACCAGAGACCCAGGCTCGGACACAGAAACGGAGAGAGATACAGATTCTGCTGGCCCGGCGCGATCCTGACTCCAGATCAGAGATACCTGCAATTGAGATCATTGTATTGACATTACAGCTCATTTTACGTCTGTAATGTGACACATGACACAATGTGTGGAAAAGGATATTCAAAAAGAATAATATTAAATCAATATAATTTATAAAATATAATAATAATCAAAATATTCAAATAACCGCATTTAATATAAATTAAAACTATAATTTGTTTTCATTTAATTACAACTAACATTAAATGAAGAGTCCAAAAACATTAGATTCAGTTTGCACGTAATTATATGAACGTATATTATTTCTGAAATTAAAAGCATGCAAAAGCGTACTGGACTTAGTCAAATTATTTCACAAATTAATTTCATTCATAAATGTTTCATCAAAATATCATAAAATAATACATAATGTAATAAATATATTAAATATAATATGCAAAATAGTATATTTGCATGTCCACATTCTGCACAATTGCATTGAATGGGTTACATATAATTCAATAAATTAATAAAATATTAATTTAATATAAAATAATAAAACAAAATATAACTGAAATTTCTGAATTGCTGATTTTTTTCTGTAATACATTCTTTCTGTTTTACCCCATCATTTGTCCTTCATATAATAATGGTTTGATCTTTCTGACATCATAATTAATGTACTGACGACATAATTTTTTCCTAATACAGTCTTTGTCAGTACTGGCTTTGTCAAGCTCAGCAGTTACATTTTTAAAATCAACATATTTCAGGATATTCAACAAGAAAATCCATCCGGAATTGAGTATGAAATGCTTAAAGAAGAAATCTTTTGTTATTTTCTTACTGTAACTTTCATTATATTTAAATTTTAATTTTAATTAATTAAATTATAGATAGGAAAGATAACCCACAGTAGTAGCCTAAAACAATGACTATTTATTTATTAATTAATTGAAGAATAAAATGAACCACATTTATGAATATCCACCCTAACCTTTTCTAAAGTTGTATTTCCAAACTATGTAATGCCGTGATGTTTCTGTTGTCCCGAACTCTTACTGTGTTTCTCAGGACTTGTGTGAAAGTAACTTGTAGAGCATCGTTGACGATCTCTCCATCTGGAAGCGTGTAGTACACCATCACACACGCCAATGGAGTCCAAGACTGATCTGTGTTCAGACTGAAGGAAGAGGAATGTACCGTTCCAGCATCCACCACCCGACCACGGGACATCACCTAAAACACAGCCTGATTCTCACCAATGCCCAATTCCCTTACTACAGATATCATTAACAGGATACCCTTGTGAAAAAGAATAATATATTTTTAAATGTAATGAATTACAACAAAAAATCATTTGAAATATCAACGCAAAAAAATTTGACATAAAAGTCAAAATTATGACATACTACATCAAAATTGTGAAATTATGATTATAATTTAATATTATAATTTCAACATCAAGACTTAGTACTTCATAATTTTGACTTTTTTTCTCACAATTATGACTTTTGTTTCATAATTTCCCCTTTATGACACAAAGTAAAATTGTCAAAATTTTATGTCTTAATTAAAGGAGAACTCCGGTCAATTTTAACATTGAGCTCATTTTTTTGTAAATTTGGAGTGATGTCAATACAGAGAACAACGACAAAAATCGGTGTTGCCTACACAGTATTATCTTCTTTTTTGTCGTTGTGTGATTTTTGTCGTTGTTCTCTGTATTGACATCACTCCAAATTTACAAAAAAATTATAAATGTTAAAATTGACCGGAGTTCTCCTTTAAAATTTACCAAAGCATTTTTTTCAATTATGACAAAAGTCAAAACTATGATTTAGTATGTCATAATTTATACTTTTTATTTCATCAAAAAATAAAAATTATGACTATGTCATAATTATAGTATACCAAAGTTTGACTTTTTATGTCATAACTAAGATTTACCAAAGCACATTCTTTCGTATATGCACTGTAAAAAACGTAACTCATTATCTTTTTGCATGTTTTTTTTTTAGTTTAACTAACTTATTTCGAAAAGTTGAGGACAAGAAAAACTTAAGATTTCTTGTTGTCTGGACAATCTAGTTATCTCTACACAAAAAAATAAGTTGAAATAACTAAATTGCTAAAATATTTTTTACAGTGTGGCGGAAATGTACTTCCATATAAAATGGATTATCCCATGATGGAAAATACTTACAAGGTAGTGGAATCTGGTCAGGTTAAAATTGCTCTCCAAAGTGAAGAACAGCGGCTGTCCGACCTGCAAGAGTCCCCCAGTCAGTGCAAACTCAGTGAAAACAAACATAACAGCTGATATACACAGACAGCGTGAGTACCTGAGGCTCGCTGTCTCTGTGAAGCTGTATGTAGGATCTACTGGGTGAAGAATAACTGTTGTAGAGCTGAAGACGCTGGACTGTGTCTTCAAACCGGGCCTGAAAACGACATCAGGAGGAGGCACTGCTTAGTGCATCCCAATTTACATACTTCTAGTATGCATAACGCATATCAAGGCCATGTAAATGAGGACTAAGTGTTCGCACCTCTATATCAAGTGTAGCAACGCTGTCAGAGAGCTGAACCTGGAATGACATAACCCCATCAGCAGACACTGCAAGCTGGATATCCTGGACTGGGATATCGAACATGGGAGAGAAGCTTGACGTCTGTGTGCTGTTCATCACGCGGGGACCCATGGATTCCTTCTCGTTCCACATCCAAGTCCAGCGGCTGAACTTGTGCTGGGTCACCGCCAGCTGCACACTTCTGCTCTGGTCTTCAGCACTCAGTGCCCGCTTGTCATAGCGGCTTAACTTCACCTGGTAACACAGAAAAACATTTGAAAAGTTTGAAAGAATGAATCTCATCAAACCTGTTAGTCATGTCTGGGTCATATTTGACTAACTAACTATCTAATTCTACCTAAGTAAAAAAATAAATATTGCATAAAGATAATTTACCTATTTTTTGCGACTTTATTGTCATGACAATTAAAGAAAATGAAGCATATTCTTTAGAACCATTTATTTATTTATTTTGCATTGTGACATTATTTTCACTAACTAACTAAACATATATTATATATAAATAAACAGGTATTATATTATATGATTTATTATTTAAATGCTGTGATTAATGTGAAAATAATTATGTTTTACATAAATACTGTCATTAGTGTGAAAATAATTCTATTTTATTTAAATACTGCCAGTGCCATTAATGAAAATAATTATGATATATCATTAAAATATTGTCATTAATGTGAAAATAATTATAAATATATTAATTTCTATATTATTTATAATTGTAGTATTTTGGACTGCCTTTAATTTATGCTAATTTTAATAAATAAATCATTACAGTGACATTGTGTAATAAAGTAAAAGCATTGCGATAAGTAAAACATATCTACACAGTCATGAAACAGAGATGTCTTACACAATTAAGGGTAATTGTCATGAAAATAATTTTACAATACTTACAAATCTTAATGTTTAAAAAAAATAGGCTTAATGTTTTTAATGTAAATATCATTTCTTATTTCTATCTTTCCTTTTCCAGTCACAAAAACTGCTTAGACTATAGTCTTAAAAGTTAGTCATCTAAATTGTTTCTTCAAGACTGGTCCTAACTTTTTAGTCCTAAAGTCAGTTCTAATAAACCCATTAGTTATCTGATAGTTGGTCAAACTAGTTCTTTAGACACAGTGTTAAGATAGTGGCCCCTGGACACGTTCACACAACTCACCAAAATTCACTCATAATATGGACCGAAATGTAATGCTAATGATTTTTCTTCTGTCTTTACCTGAGCAGTGAAGGTCATGGAGGGTTTAATGATTTGTGGATGTTGCAGGAACTCTAGATTATATTTATTATCCACAATAGAAACCCTCACACTACTGTTGCATGTTAAACCTACAGGCAGAGAAATGAAAACCAGCTCAATTGAAACATGAAAGGACATCTTCATTTGTTTATTAATTTGCATGCAGATTGGTTAAAGTTATTTGACATCTGGATACATCTTAAGTAAACAGGATGGGACATACCTGTAACACCCTCTGTGACGTTCACGCTAATGTCGATATATTCACTTGACCCGTATCCATCATAATATGAATATGTGTAATCAGAAGAGAGTTTGTACAATAACGCATCAAATGTGATATCAGCAGATCCGTCAATCTACACCGGGAAATAGACAGTCAGATTACCAGTTAAACAAATGTAAACTTTAATATTCAACCGTTTGAATATGAACCGTTTGTACTCACCATTTCACTGTGTTCATAACGTCTATCGAGACCATTGAATACATGAATATATGTCACAGACATCAGCCCACTGACGGGCTTCCCATAAAAATATCTGAGAAAAAAAGAAAAAGTATTGTTTGTGTGTTTCTAATGAATAATAATACAACTATTGTTCAGGAAAAACGCTCACTTTGCTGTGACCGTCCCTGTCAGTGTGTCTTCATAATACAGGACGGAGGGGACGTTCACCTTCACCTCAAATCTAGGAAGCACTGTAAACATATATTTAAGATTAATGTCTGGAAAAAACATTGATCATAAACGATAAGTATCATAATGTGAAATCTCACCATAGTAGTCCACAATGAACGATCTCTCCTGTGTAACATCCTGCTTGTCCAAAAGAACAGTGTTTAGAAAAGAGCAATAAAGCTGGAATTAAATCAATACAGAACTAAAGGCCTGTTCACACCAAAGGCGATTAAAAATCGTTCTCAATATTAACGAATAGCAGAGGTCACACCACATCTATAACGATAACAGCAACGAGAAACGATATCGTGATCACTTTCAGAACGATTTTATCCAGCTGATGGACGATAAAACAATTGACAGCCAATCAGAATCCTGAGCTGGAGCATATCCGATACGATATCCGCTGGTGTGAACTAATATAGTTATCTTTATAGTTATGATTGGTGTGAACAGGCCTTAAAGGGTTAACCAAAAATGAAAATGATCCCATAATTGACTCACCCTCAAGCCATCCTAGGCCTATGCCATTCGCGTGATTTTTTTTCCCAAACCACTTCAGCGGAAATCCCGCCCTGCAGCTAATTCTAAAGTTTTCATTGGTCATGTCAATCACTGTACAGATTTCCTACACCCAACCCTGATCCCTAAACCTACCCGTCACTATAACCTAAACCAATGAAATCGGTTGCAGGGCGGGATTTCCGCTGAAGTGGTTTGGGGGAAAAAATCACGCATGCCATTCTTCTTTCACCCAAACACAATCAGAGTTATATTGAAAAATATCCTATAGGTCTCCAAGCTTTATGATGGGAGTGAATGGTACATTAGATTTTGAAGCCCCAAAAAGCGCATCCATCCATCATAAAAGTATTCATACGGCTTCAGTGCGTTAATAAAGGCCTTCTGAAGCAAAGCATTGCATTTTTGTAAGAAAAATATGAATATTTATAACTTTTATAAACTATAATGATTGGCTTTCGGTAACGGCCGTATGCGAGAGTTGCGGTGGAAGAGTGACCTCTGACCCGACGCATGACGTATTGATGAACGCTGAAGCGCAGAGGAAAGAGCAAAACAAAACATCAGTCATGAATTAGAAGTCTAAAATGAGGATTTTGAAAGCAAAATGAGCTTGAGTTTGTTGCCCATGCCCTATTTATTTGAGGTGTCTACTCTCACCTTAGATTACTCCATACACCAGAACTCGACCCAACGTTCGACGTTACCTGAAGCTAGTGATTACAGTTTATAAAGTTATAATTCATGAGTCTGTGTGTGTGCCCATATAATCTTAGTGTAAGTGGTAAACAGATTTGGCTTGCTGTCTGCTATAAAGGGGCTTAAGGTGGTGATGATACACAGGGCAACCTTTTGAGCAATGTTGCAGGGCAATCTTGCCAAGCGATTGTTGTTTGGGCACTTTCCCATTGAAAATGGGCAATACATTTCTATCTGGATAATTTAGATCGGTTGTGGGCCCTGTGTCCCATCTGGTTGCCCGTTGACGGCAACATTGCCCAAAAAGGAATCACCTTTAGGAAATTCTACTCAAGCTCCAATTGCCCCCCTTTAACACAAGCAAAAAAAAATGTACAAAAAGGAGGAGAAGAGGAGGAGGAGGGACGCTGAAAGAACTAACGATGGGAAGAGGTAAGAGGCTGTTTTTTATACCTTGGTAATAATTAGAAGATTAGATGGGCGTACTCCTCTGAAATTACGTTTAATAACTTTAATAAAACATATGCTTCACTTCAGAAGGCCTTTATTAACCCACTGAAGTCGTATAAATTACTTTTATGATGGATGGATGTGCTTTTTTGGCTTTCAAACTAAGCTACCATTCACTGCCATTATAAAGCTAGGAAGAGACAGAATATTTTTTAATGTAACTCTGATTGTGTTTGGCTGAAAGAAGAAAGTCATGTAAACCTAGGATGGCTTGAGGGGGGAGTAAATTATGGGATACTTTTCACTTTTGGGATGAACTAATCCTTTAAGTTAGCATTTTCTGGGTGTGCATGATGAATGTCTGCACAAAACTTGATGAGCAATTCTAGGGTGTTGTGAGTGGTTGACAGGACAATTCTATGCTTTTTCAAGTGGTTTTTAGAGCGTTGCTATTCAGTTGCTAAAGTGTTTTTAGTGTGTTGTGTTGCGATGCAAAGGTTACATATGGCTTTACGTTGTTGCTAAGGCAACTGGTCATTCCTTAAAGGTAATTCAGTGGGATTTTTTTCAGCTGTTCTGTTGTTCACCAACAGGGTGGTGACTTTCCACTCAAGTTTTCACACAACTCACGTGGATTCCAGCTACTATTTTCCATGGGCCAAGCGGTGGGTTCTGAGAGAGTTTCAGCTCCTTTGAAACGACACCTAGAAAACCGTCCACAGACAGCCACTGTCGAATCATATTCCACTTGGGATCCTGCTCACATTAAAAAAACACAAAAACAATGTATACAATGTATACTAGGTTTGCAACCTTTGCAAATAATTTTCTTCAAACCAGTGATTCCGGGCTCGCATCAAACTGCCAACGTCAAGTGATTTCAGTAAACGAGTGTTTGTTACGTCGTAACAGTTTTGAAATGTTTCGAAATTTTAGTGATTCACCCCTAGGAGATGATGATCTCTGTGAACCCATGATCCAGTGTCTACATGGATTTCACCTGATCTCGGATCAATTTTATACATTTGTAGACATTTAATGGTACATTTGTATAATAAAAAAGGAAGAGTTGGAGTAAAAAAAGTTTTTATTTATTTAATTAAAATTTAATTATTCTGACTCTTAAAAACCTTTTCATTTCTTCTTAGTCCTTCTCCTCCCCCTCCTTCATCAACCCTAACAGCTGACGACTTTGCCACATTCTTCATAAATAAAAAAACAACCAGCAGCCAATTTTTCACACCACAAACTGGCACAGACATCTTAATTTAAACAAACACACACATTCTCCCCTCCATCTCTCTGCTCTTGGAGGCAGAAGTCTCCATACTCGTCCTTTCCGATCACCCTATACCTGACCGCTTGATCCTATCCCCACTCATCTCGTTCAAGGCATTTCATCTTCAGTTGTACTTACTCACATCATCAACATGTCTCTTCACACTGGACCCTTTCCCACAGCATTTCAGCAGGTTTGGATAAACCCACTCTTAATCTAGAAAACTACAGACCGGTATCCCTTTTCCATACATTGCTTAGACACTTAAATGAGTCATGTTCAACCAAATCTATGCCTTTCTAACAACTAAGCAACTAAGGGAACTGCACTCCAATGGTTCAAGTCTTGAAGTTGAAGTTTTAATTTGCCATTTTTTGTTCCAGTACAGCTAGTACAAGTACATAGGAATGTTTGTAGTAAAGCTCATTGAGTCAACATTAAAAAGTCAAAGAAAAACTAACAAAACTACACACAATCAATAGACTTTGAGAAGGTACATAAAACAAAGAACAGTATAAACCTACAACAAACAAACACAATAAAGATGATTACCCTTATATAGGAGTATTGCACTGTCCTGAGATAATACATAATATAAATATAAAAAAATAAATACTGTAACAAAACATTCTCTGTTTAACAGAGACAGACACATAACCACATCACAGGCATAAACTACCCTTTCTAACATCTTTATATAAAAGGAAATAACACTTGTCATCTTTTAAAAATGAGACAGACATATTTGTTCCCTCTGCATATCCTCAGCCATCAGTCTGACCATGGCTGGGAAAAAACTGGTTTAACAACATCGTGACATCTAGCTACTGGTGTGCCTCAGGGCTCAGTGCTGGGACCACTTCTCTTCTCCATCTACATGCCATCACTAGGATCTGTCATTCAGAAACATGTTTTTTCTTATCACTGCTAAGCTAATGACACACAACTCTACCTCTCTTGTAATGCTCTCTTTGCAGGCCATCCAGCATGCACTGTCAATCTTCTGCAGCAAGAGTGGCCTTTAAGGAGCTGAAGAGAGCGTTCGTCACTCCTCTCTTCATAAACTTGCACTGGTGGCCAATTGCCACTCGCATCAAATTCAAGGTGCTGATGTTTGCCTATAAAGCAACCACTGGCTTTGCACCATATACCTAAACATTCTACTTCAGATGTGTGCCCTCCAGAAACTTGCATTCTGCAAGTGAAAGGCGCATTGTCTCAGCCAATGCCTTAGCCATTTTCAATATATCTTGTTTGTTTCATCAACACTTGACCCATTAATACTAACACTTACTATTCTATATATCTATTTTAAAAAATAAAATAAAATAAAATAAAAAAAAACACCATGCTACGTGTACTGTGCTAGCTAGACTAACTGGGACTAGTCACAGCATTTACATATTGTTGCACTATTGTTGCTTTGATTGCTTCTATTGTTCTCCTCATTTGTAAGTCTTTGGATAAAAGCATTTGCTAAACGATTAAATGTAAAAGTAAATGTAATAGTCTCTTATTGGTCTGATTAAGCACTCTATAAAACAAACAAAACACTATACAATTTAATATAAATATCATATTATGAAGACACTTTGTAATGATAACATAATAAACGGAGCAATTCCAAGAGGGTCCTCACACCATCGGTGCTCTGGCCCTAATTAGATGATTTGTTAATTGCATTAAATAGATTACACCTTCAATAATACAATTGCAATTAGATTGTAAAAAAAAAAAATTTTTAGTTTTCACTGCATTTACACTGTTCTGATCAGCATGTGACATCATTTTGTGAAGCAATTGGTTCGATGTTTTCAAAGTTTCTAAAAGCTTTGTTTCTTCCATCACTATGATGACACTGCTGATGTATCTGTTCACATTCTGCCAGAATAGGGCTAAAATAACCATCACCAATAACTTGAGACACCCACCCTGATATAAAGGTTGATCTGGCCCTTGTACGGCTTTCCATCGGGTGTGACTGATACGACCCGAAATTTCACCGTGTCCCCTGGTTGGTAATTGTTCTTGTCAGTCTGGATAAAGATGGACATGCACTTGGGGCTGAAGACCATCGCGGTGGAGTTTGAAAACACCTGAGCAGCTCCAACAAACCCCTTAACGTACAGCTGATATGGATACCAGTAACTCAATTCATCATAAAAGACCTGAAGAGGGAAAATAACACACCGTATACTCTGAATGTATAGGTCACAGACAAAGAGCTACTACAACATTCTGGTTTTTAATCAATTCATTTATTGATCATAGAAACTACAATCCTGATACTCACAGGTGGAAGAGACAGTAGTCTGGTAGAGCCTTTAAAATCAAAGCAGAACAGACACGAATACTTGTTTGAACAGGGTGGAGTTGTATATTATGTAATATTATATTTACATTGCATTGGTCATTCTAAAAAGGTGCCTTTTTGAGTTTGACAATGCGATTCTCAATGTAAATCCAAAGAGTTCACACTTAATTAATACATCTGAATATATGTTGTTACATAATTGTGTCTTCAGAAATGTTATATATATTGATATATTTTACCTGCTGGGACAGTGCTCTGGGTTTGGGCCACACTGGTGTTTCCATGAATGAGCTCAGCTGTGACTTTGATGGGATAATCTGACAGAACGCTGACTGATATTGTGGTGGGAACGCCACAGCGCAGAACTTCAGAGACGGATATGAGATAGGAGGGATTCTTTGCTGGGCTGAAACAAAACAAAAAAATCTTATTTTCATGGGATTATGATAGAGATACATAATATATCTGTAATAATATTCCATATTATATATTTCTCTCAATGATTAGAGTTTTTAATTATGAATATTAACATGAATTGGTTGAAATTGATTTTTTTTTTTTAACTGTACATTAGAAACATTAAACTCTAAACAGCTATACTTTTCTATCTTTCACTATACCATTTAAAATTCGAGTTCTGTACAATTTGTTTTAAGAAATTAGTACTTTTATTCAGCAAGGATGCATTAAATTAATCAAAAGTGACAGTAAAGACATTTATAATGCTGCAAAAGATTTCAGTTTGTTTAAAATGCTGTTCTTTTGAACTTTCTATTCATCAAAGAATCCTGAAAAAATGTATCATGGTTTCCATGAAAATATTAAGCAGTTTTCAGCATTGATAAGATGTTTCTTGTTTCAATGTAATAGTATTTAACAATATTACTATTTTTACTATATTTTTAATCAAACAGCCTTGGTTAGAATAAGGGACTTATTTCAAAAAACATTTTTAAAAAATCTTACTGACCCCAAACTTGTGAACGGCACTGTGTATTAAAATAACGAAGCATGAAAAAATCCAGAAACTTGTCAAGAGATAAAATATATAGATTGAGCATAATAAAAATTATTATTTTGCTATCAGGATTTTACATATTTGCTAAAAATGTCTATATTTAGTCACTAAATCATCAACATCAAAAGCAATGCAAAAGTTATATTCTGTGGTAATTGTAAGTAATGCATTTTTTCTTCAGTTTTTAACCATTTTAATCCCCTTTTAAATGACTAGTACAAACATGTTACTATAATAGAATTGGAATTTTGACAAACCTTGGTGTGACTAGAGTTCCACTGCAGAATAGTAAACATTCCAGAACTCCAAACACTTGAATCCACTCCATTTGCAGGTGTGACACTCCAGTGAAAGCACTTACTGAACTACTAAGACTAACAGATGCTTTTATAGAGCGATCCAACACCTGATCCTTCATCACTCCACCTACACACCTGAGGGAATAACAGCCCATTCACTGGACAATGAAGGGACCTATACAAAGACTTGCAACATGTGTGAGAACACTGTAAAAAAAAAAAAAAAAAAAAATATATATATATATATATATATATATAGCCTATATATATATATAGTAATTTTAACTGTAAAAAAGGAGAAAATATGGAGATAAACTGTAATAGATCTAACCTTGTAAAAAGTAACACATTTTAATAGCAGCTTTTTTTGTGTGTGTAAATTACTGATTTAAATAGTAGCCTAGAGACTTGTAAATATTTATTTATTTGTAATCCTTTTTACTGTATTTTTTACATAATTATTCTGACAACCACAGCTGCCAGTTTTATTTTGTAAAAACAATGAACTTTTTGTTCTTTTACAGTGAAGAACTAACAGAGCAAAGAAATGTGGAGTGAAATAAAATAAAAGCGTTGCATTGAACATAAACTGCGTGTGTATTTTTCCATCATGCCGACAGATGTCGCTGTTTAAAAAGACAATGGAACGTCATGCGTGTGACGTAGAGGTGAGAGGTCAGAGCGTCGTCCTGCACACACGGGAGAATGACAACATTACGAGCTTTCACGTGCGATGACCTGTTTAAATTCAACAATATGTGAGTTACGTATTTGCACATTATATAATAGCGCTGGTAATTACCATTTCAAAAAAGTACTGTAGGGTTACCATCGTATAGTGAAGGTAGTTAATACTATGATGCCATAAATTCAATACTATGGTATAACCAGCAAGCAGCTTCGTTGTACTATGGTAAAATTACCGCTGCTACAGTTTTTAACGTTAAATGTTAATTTAGATCATATTCAACATAATGATGCAGCACAGTGTGCTAACACAGAAAGTAGCATGTTTCTTAAACGTATTAAATTATTTATAAGAAACATGCTACTTTCTGTTAGTAGTCTGTGCTGCATCAAATTAATTATTGTTGTGTTCCTGTTGTATAACATCTAGTGATATCCGAGTTTCACTTATTAATATTAAAATTTTAATATTGATTGTGTATTTGTATCCCACAGTAATCTGGACCCCTTGACAGAAACTGTATCCTTTAAAACAACTACGATCTGATATGCTGATTATCTCAAAATAACCAAATATTATTTGATTAATCAGCCTGTCATGACTCTTACAGAGTTGCTTTCCTCCCTCTTTATTCTGTTTTTTTTATTTCTTAACTTTCATTCATTGTACAGTATGGAATTCCCTTCTATCTTCAATATCTGGCTCACTGGCCGGAGTATTTCATAGTAGCAGAGGCTCCAGGAGGGGAACTGATGGGCTACAGTGAGTCAAATGTGTTTTAGTTGAGAGAACATTTAAAGGGAACATTAAAGGTTGTATCAGTGATTTCAGGCCGAAAAATAAATGATCACATTCAGCGGATCGTTAGGAAAGATTAGGTGAATGTGATCATTTATTTTTCGGCCTGAAATCACTGATACAACCTTTAAAACATTTAACATTCAGACATTATTTACTCATGTCGTTCCAAACCTGTATCTGTATCTGTATCTCTCTCTCTCTCTCTCTCTCTCTCTCTCTCTCTCTCTCTCTCATGTGGAATATAAAAAAGATAAGTTTAGAAGAACGCTCATGCTGGTCTTTTCTATATGTTGAAAGCATTGAGTGAGGAACAGACAGAGAAATTTTGCTAACTCAAGTCAACATTTTACTTCACTTTTAACGAAAGCTATCCATTTTTCTTTCTAAATCTGACTCATAACTTATAAACAAAATATGCAACAAGATTAGATTGTGAATTATGGATGTTACACACCAGAATGAGTTAAAGGGGAGGGGCTGAAAAATAAGAGGGATTGATGATGTGTTATTTTAAGTTTAAGCATAGAATTTCTTTTTGATCCAAATTTATGAAGACAAACTAGCCTGACGTCGTCATACTCAGATTCAGTCAGAATGAGAGTGATGCTGCTCCATTGGGCTGTGATTATGGGACGTGTTTAAACCGAACCAGGAAAGAAAATGCCTCTGCACTCAATTGGATCGACAGATACCTTGATCGCGGTTTCCTCTTTTAAAATGAATGCGCTGTCTACATCATCTATAACAGACGTGATGGCTGAATCTACAAAATCTCTAAATTCTCCAGCGGCAGCCATTCTTTGTTGTAAACGAATTCAACCCAAGCGCTCTTTGGTGACGTGGATATCATCGTATAAAGCCCGCCCTGACAATCTGATTGGTCCGAACAGCTTTGGTTCGGTGCTTCACAACGGATCAAGTCCAGACCGAACTTCCCATCCTCAAATGTTGTGGGCGGGGCTAAGTTCGGCTGGCATCCAGGCTAAAGACAAAAAATTTTCTTTGTAAAAACATGCACTGATGAATCGTTCACAATAAGACCAGCAACTAGGGGCGATTTTGATTTCATATCCGCTTTTAAAGGGTTAGTTCACCCAAAAATGAGAATGAAGCTCAACCATCGCTTGATGTGTGAGAACCAATGAGGTTCATTCATTCTCGTGTTTGAGCTTCAGCAAAAACCAATGAGGTTTGGTTGAGCTTGTTTATGTTGGCTGATCAATGGTTAAATGTGAGTAAAATCTGTCTTTGATTTCATGTTGACTTTTAAAGCGATAGTTCACCCAAAAATTAAAATTCTGTCATTAATAACTCACCCTCATGTCATTCCAAGCCCATAAGACTTTTGTTCATCTTCATTTTTGAGTGAACCATCCCTTTAACAGTCAGATTGGAGTGTGTGTGTGTATAACCTGTATGTGGATGGTCCTCCTGCAGTCATGGGGAAGGCAGAAGGGTCCGTGGCCAGGGAGGAATGGCACGGTCACGTCACGGCTCTCTCTGTGGCCCCAGAGTTCAGGCGACTGGGTCTGGCTGCTAAACTCATGGAGATGTTAGAGGAGATCTCAGAAAGGTACATGCATGTAAAAAAAAAAAAGCAGGCAGAACAGTAAAAACCTGAAATCAGCTGTTACATAATAAATCTGTCCTGATTCTAAACAATGGGTTATTTTTTGGCTCTCCTCTATTTAGGAAGGGCGGATTCTTTGTGGATCTCTTTGTACGGGTTTCCAACCAAGTTGCTGTGAATATGTACAAACAGCTCGGCTACAGCGTGTACAGAACCGTTATAGAGTATTACTCTGCCAGTAACGGTGAACCTGACGAAGATGCTTATGGTGAGCGATTTACTTGCTTGCTAATTGTACTACTGTTCAAAAGTTTGGGGTCAGTAAGTTGTTTTTTTAAAGAAGTTAATACTTTTATTCAGCAAGGAAGCATTCAATTGATCAAAAGTGACAGTAAAGACATTTGTAATGTTACAAAATATTCTATTTCAAATAAATTACTTTTCTATTCGTCAAATAATTCAACAAAAAAAATGATCATGGTTTTAACAGAAAGAAGCGCATTAAGCAGCACAACTGTTTTCATTGATAATAATAATAATAGAGCATATTAGAATGATTTCTGAAGGATCGTGTGACACTAAAGACTGGAGTAATGATGCTGAAAATTCAGCTTTGATCACAAGAAGTAGTTACATTTTAAAATATATTCAAGCACTTGTTTAAAATTATTATATTTCATAATAGTAATTTTTACTGTGTTTTTGATCATATAAATGCAGCTTGGTGAGTAGAAGACAATTCTTTCAAAAACAACAAAAAAAATCTTTTCGACCCCAAACTTCTGAACGGCAGTGCATGACTTTTGTCTGCTGTCAGTAGATCACATTCAAGATATTATTAATGGATCTAAGGCAAGCATCACTGTTATTATTGGTTATATTTAAGGTTAGAGATTTGAATAATCCCCTGACCTTAAATATTGAACTCAAGGTCAACGCATAACCTGTCTTGCAACATTTGTGCTGCTTGTTAACTTTACTAAGCAATCAGACTTTTCACCTAGCAAACAATAAAGGCAGAAGATAACGACTTAAAGTGCAACATTATCAGTGTTCTAAAACCCACGAGAATTGTAGCATCACTGCAAAGCTAAACCTGTGTTTATGTAAAATACTGATTTTAAATGTTCTTTCATTTTGACAGATATGAGGAAGGCTTTATCCAGAGACACAGAGAAGAAATCCATAATTCCGCTTCCGCATCCTGTCCGACCAGAAGATATTGAATAACACTAATAAGTGGCTCTCTGAAATGATCAACATCCAACTGAGAAAACCGACATTTGTTTTTTGTGTCACAATATTGATTTGAAATGTCAGAGAGTCACTGCTTTGAATGAATTATTTGAATTTTCTATTGAGTTAATAAAGCTGAAACTAAAGGACATTTAGTTTTAGACAAAACTTTGCTTATTTGTCTTTTTACCGGTACACAAAATATTAGCACACTGGAAACAGTAACAGTCGGGATCATATACTATTTTTACCTCTGATTGCCACTGAAATTCTCTCATTTTCCCTGTAACACTGCAAAGGCAGTCAAAAATAAAACAAGGGAAAAATAATAAAACGTATCCTGTACATATGCATCCATACACTGCTTCAGTACATAATGCAGTAAATAAATTCAATAAACAGAATGTTGCCTCTGCATTCTTACTGTATTAGTTATTTAAGTCTAAATGCACATTATCATGGATAACAAGATCAGCTCGAGGATGCCCTTTTTAAAGTCACGATGAAACGGAAGTAGCGACAGATTGTGATGTACATCCAGGTGCAACAGATATTTGAAAAAACTGTATCTTTCCCCCAGGAAGATCCATTATTGACATTTGGATTAAACATTAACAGGTCAAAAACGTGCATGGATTAATTGTTTACAATAAGATCTATATTATGCATTCAGAAAATAGATGGGGTGAATTTTCATTTCACGACTTTAAAGCGAACAATAAAAACAATGATCGGCACAAGAATATTTGGTTCGCACCTTTATTTTGTTACAAAAGAAAAGACAAAGAGTCAAATAATATGTTAAGTTCCAACCACACCAGTTCACTGTTTTTCTGCGTCCGCCTTTGTTTGTTCGGTCTTCTCTTTGTCGTCTTCGTGGTGGCCATCACTCTCGCTGTCGCTGCTGCTGCTGCTGCTGCTGCTCTCGTCATCGTCGTCGCGATCGTCATTTTCATTTTCCTTCTGCTCTCTGTGGGCCGCCGGTTCCTCCTCTTCTGGTTCTGAGCTCTCCTGTGGTTCCTTCCCTTCAGGAACCTGCTGTTCTTCCTCCTCCTCCTCCTCCTCCTCCTCCTGCTGCTGTTTCTTCCACATCTTGGCCATGGCCAGCAGTTTGAGGTTGGGCTGATTGGCAGCATCCTCTGGGAAGATGTAGTCGTAATATTCTTCCCAACCTGCATCCGACTAATAACCCAATGAAATTGTGTTAGGCATGACTAGTCGATGCAAGAAAAAACACCCACAAAAGTGACACGAAAAGACTCTCACCCCGTCCTCCGCTGTGATCTTCCTCCTCTTCTTCACCTTCTCCGGCAGGAGTTTCTGGACTCTGTCCTTGTTGGCCGACGATCCAAACTCCTCCTCATAGTCTCTCCAGGACTCCAGGAGCATCAGACGTTCCTCCTTCTCCTCACAGCCCTGCATACTCTTATTGGCCTCCTCGTAGATTTGTCTGCACCGCTGTATGCGGTCGTCGCTGTCAATGGACATCTCGAACTGGGCATAACTGATCCAGACCTATAATACAACGAGATTGGAATCAAATGAGTCCGATTTTTATTTAAAATGAGCATGTTGTGTTGCCGTAATTTTGATTGCTTGATGCTTACTTTGACATGTTGAGTCCGCTGTAACAGTCTCTTGTACAGTCCTCGTGTGTTGTCGTATTCTTCTTGCTCGATCTCAAAGTCAATGTAAGACTTCCACAGCACCTGACGTGAACAATACAGAGGAGAAACAGATAAGAATCACCTTTATCCCAGGAAAGCCTGACAAATGAAGTAAGGCCGATTTTTTTTTTTTTAATGGAACAAAAAAGGTAAAAAACATGCGTTTTATGTTGAGTACGCTATTTGATATATCAGGATTTTATGGCTCATACAGTACAATATAGTGAGAATATGGAGCTAATACTGGAGGAAAACACTTCTTAATTTTATTCAGAGGTCCAAACTAAGCCAAAATATGCAATTTGGTGGAGTTGCTGATATTTATATGGCCAAAAAGATTAAATTCTGATCTTTATAACAGACTGCTTACATAAAATCACATAAATATCAGTCTTCGCTCTATATTTCCCAATTATACGTCTTAGTAAGATGATATTTAAATACTTAGTTTTATTATCAAAGCTCTGTAGTTTACATATTTACATATTCAAAACATATTGCAATAATTAAAATTATGATTGAGACTGAGAATTATGATGGAGAATCATGAAAAATGAACGTTCCTCAAAAGCCTAATGGATGGTATTATATACTCACATTTGAACATGGACTTTGATCAAAATTAAATGGGAAAATGGCCTTAAACTTTAATATGACTTGACGTTCTGACCTCTGGCATGTCCAATCGTGGTTGTCCAATGGCCAATTCAAATATAGCTCTGGCCCGTTCTGTGTCTCCCAGGATTGTCTCCAGCTCAGAAAACTTGATCCAGGTGGTGCAGTTCTCTGGACTGAACTCCAGGTACTTCTCGTAGAGCTTCCTGCAGCGGTCAAACTCCCTCAACTGTAGCTCCAGCTCAATGTAGCCTTTAAACAGTTTGTTTTTGGGACACTTTCCAATTGATGTGCCCTGATAGGACAGAGGTCAGAGGTTAAATACAGTACACTACCTTATAATAAACTTAAACCATTCAAAAGTTTGGAGAACATTTTTGAAAGAAGTCTCTTCTGCTCGCAAAGGCTGTATTTATTTGATACAAAATTACAATAAAAACAGTAAAATTGTGAAATAATTAGGGCTGTCAAATGATTAATCACGATTAATCACATCCAAAATAAAAGTTTTTTTTACATAATATATGTGGGTGCACTGTGTATAATTATTTTATATATATAAATACACACACATGCTTGTATATATTTAAGAAATATTTTCATTTATATACTGTATATAGATTTATATATAATTTATATTATATATAAATATAAATATTTTATATATAAATAATATATTTTTTCTTAAATATACATGCATGTGTGTGTATTTATATATATACAAAATAATTATACACAGTGCATCCACATATATTATGTAAAAAAAAAAAACTTTTATTTTGGATGTGATTAATCATTTGACAGCCCTAGAAATAATATTATTTTATTATTTAAAATAAATGTTTTCCATGTGAATATACTTTAAAATGTAATTTATTTCTGTGATCAAAGCAGAATTTTCAGCATCATTTCTTCAGCGTCACTTGATCCTTCAGAAATCATTCTAACATGATGATTTTTTTGCTCAAGAAACATTTCTGATTATTATCAAATGTTGAAAACAAAACAGTTGTGATGCTTAAATCTTTTGTGGAGAATATGATAAATATTATTTTAGGATTTTATGAAAAGAACAGCATTTATTTTAAATAGAAACATTTTCTAATATTATAAATGTCAAAAGTTCATGCGTACTTGCTGAATAAAAGTATTAATTTCTTTCTTTAAAAAAAAAAAAAAAAAAAAAAAAACAATGACCCACTTCTCGAACACTTTTGAACAGTAGTATAAAAGTATATATAAATCAGTTTTAGAGTGAAACACTCACCAGGCCTCGTCTAGCATTCTGGAGGTTCTTTTGTCGGATTTCAAACTGCCCATATAAGAGCCAAATCTTGGCAAATGTAAACTGAGAATAAAAAACATGTATAATTAGAAAACTATTTAGAAATAACTAAACTTAGACATTGTAGCTACAGCATAATGTAAACAATTTTCACAGAAAAAATAGTGTCATTTTTTCAGCTCTTGACATGGTTGCAAATTCTCCACAAGGGAGCAGAATAACTCTTGCTAATTCTAACTTTAAAATAATTTTTATGAAGTTTAAGGATTATTTTTACCACAAACGACATGAGGTTGTGTAAATAATGTTTTAACTATTAAGACGATGATAAGTTTACCTTTTTGTGTGGTATAACCTCCAGACACGCCTGGTACACCTGCCTCGTTCTCTCAGGGTCCTGAACAAAACGTATTACATCAAACTCTGCCTAAAACATGTAGATGTAATTACAAGACTTGACTGAACGCTGAATACTTCAGCTGTCTATCATACCTTGACCTCCAGCTCCTCATAGAGAGCGTAGTTAATCCACAGGTAGATGTAGCGTCTCCAGTGTCTCTTCTCTTGGATGGGGGGTATGTTGGCTATCGCTCGCTCGTACACTTCTCTAACCGTGTCCGCATCGGCGTCACTCTCCACCAGGCGCAGGTAATCAAACCAAGCATCATAATTATGTGGGCTGGCCTATACAGGAGGAAATTATGTTAATAAGCAAAGTCATTAAGAAAGAAACTGATGCTTTGCATTTGTGTAAAACTACTAATTGGTTTAGCAAAGACCAAATAGTTTCCATCCTCAAAGAATGACAGACACACCACAGATTAAACTAACAATATTCAGAAAACCCTCAAAGATGATCTGAAGTTGAGGCATAACTATATATATATATAACTTCAGGGCATTTGGATATTCACTTAAAATGTGAGTCTTGACCAGGTGATTATATAATAATAATAAATATAATCATGCTTTACCCACCTTGACTTCCTCTTCATACTGAAACCTCCTTTTGCTGACGATCACGTCTTCGATTCCTCTCCGGTCTCCAAACCTCTTCTCAAACACAGTGTAGTTCTTAAACAGCTCCTGGGCCTGTTGCTTGGGGATTCGGTCCAAAGCATATTTATAGATGATGCGAACTCTCTCAAACTGAAAGACACAAAGCGAATGGTCACGCATGAAAAGGAAACATCTTGTTTATTGGATGACACGAACACAGGATGTCATACCTCTTTCTGCTTCTCCTCAAATCTGGCAAAAGCCACGTAGAGGCTCTCGCTGATGTGATCCTCACCAAAAAACTCCACGGCTCTCTCAAACACTTTCCTCCCGAGAGCGATGTAGCCGTGCTTATCTTCAAAGTTAGCGTACTTGATCCAGTTCTTCACTTCAGGATGGACCATCACGAGTGCTCTGCTGTTAAGGAATGCATCTACATTTTTTACGTAACAGCCATTCAATCTCAAATGAGAAATTATATAATGAACATGATTTAAATGCATTTATTTATTTGTACATATTTCAAGTCAGCGTTTTTCACAATACAGTTTCAAAGCAGCTTTTTCATGTTTTTGTCTATAATATCTTAATATCTTCATGACTTAGTCGCATTTAGCGGATTAGAACTGGGCAATCTTATTTATTTATTTATGATTTAACACCATATCAGCAGCAAAGGCTATATTCATGGCAAAATCAACAGTATTTAATTTTTGTTTATTATGATTACAATATCATTTCAATACATTGTTTACAATAATTAATTTTGTCTTTTAAAAAAACAATCGATATACAAAAACATACATATATAAAACAACAATAGTAATAATAACAAGAATCTTTTACATTTAATATATAATAGAAATTCTAAAATTATTCTAACCCTAACCTTTTTAAAAATATCTATTAATATATTTTCTGAATAAAAAAACGGTTTCATTTAACTAAAAACTAATATCATCTAAAAATGTACATTCTATTAAAAAATGTTTTACACGAGAAATTCTTAAACAAATCCCAAACCAGCTTCTCTTCCCCTTTCAATAAATATGAATGAATATCATGAGTCTCAATTCTACATTTAGTATAAACAACCTGGTAATGATACAAGCAATCAAACAGTTTAGGTAAGTTATATAGAATATAGTGTATATTTTGCACTACATGAGATTACTGTATGTATGTTGATAAAGCTGGACAAACTTACATATCCAACTTTATACAGAGCTGGATGATAATATAGTACATTTTGCAAAAAAAAAAAAAACCAAGCCACTGGGATTTACTATTTAGTATATATATATAGCTAAATATATATAGCTTAACGTGAATGTACTGTATGTATCTGAATTCCGGATAAAGTTGTATATAATATTTCAGAGTAAAATAGATCATTAATGAAAGGATATAATTCTCATAGATGCTCCGGGCCTTGTCCACCTCCTTATAGCGCAGCTCAAAGTTGATGTAAGAATGCCAGGCCTGTTCCTCCGGCTCCCACTCCATCCAGCGCTCAAACACCTGCCTGCAGCCGGCAACGTTCCCCAGCATCTCCTCCATGTAGGTGTACTTGTACCTGGTGCATAAACATACGAGTCACAAGAAGAAAAAACACAGTATCTTTGTCTGAATACATTATTGTCTATATTAACAATTCGCTACTGAGATTTAAAAAATGTGTACCGGGTATATTCTGTACTTTCAAACGCTTACGTGTGTATCTGTGCAAGCGCTCTGTGAAGTGCTTTAAAGGTTTCTATTTGCAACATGTTTCATGCTTCTCAGTTCACTGCAAAGTTTCTGGATTGACAACTCAACTGAATTTAAATGTGCAATTGAATCCAAAACTGCAATGATTGGCAGTGATATAACCACAGCTACAGACGGGACAAAACAATCTGATACTGTACGTCAAAACAGATGTGTGCATTAAATCTTAGACTGTAAATGCAAACTAACAGACTTCCTAAGAAATGGGTATGTGTTTCTTGTCCATTCTATTACTAATTTTTCACTTGATCTTTTTATAAACAATGTTTATTTATAAATATTTCAAGGCTACATGCATTATAAATAAAAGTAAATAAAAAGTTCAAGAAAATAATTCCAACAGTTTTTGCTATGGTACCAAAATTAGTACTGAGAATGTGGAATTTTGGTACCGTGACAACCCTAATCTAATCATGAGGAGAAAGCGTACCAGAACTGATTCACACGGGGCAGGATGGTGATGGCTCGGTCCCAGATGTTGCGAGAGTGATTCACCTGCCGGTTCTTCATCTCCATCTCGGCATACTTCAGCCACAGTGTGATATTGCGGTGATCCACATCGAGCGCACGCTCGTAGATGGAGCGAGCTCTAAAGACAATGAAAAGAAAATAGTTAAGGAAACCACCTCCAGTCCACAATTCAATCAGTAGGCGCTGAACAGAAACTCACCTCTGGACCTCTTGCAGGCTCTCCTCCCATTGTGCGTATTTGATCCAGTTGCTGATGACAGTTCTGTTCTTCCTGATGTTGTCTTCAAACGCCTGAGATGAGAGAAAAAAAATTTACTTTATTGATTTCTTTGGTTTATTATATATATTTATTTATTATGATGGTATTGACAAAACCACGGTTTCTGGACACGTACTTTGGCAATACCAGGTAATACCATATTTTTCGGGACATGTACCATGGTAAAGTGAAGTCATGGTTTTAAACAATGAACCATGACAATAATATGTTTTATTGCATGTACATTGCTAATGCTATGCTTTTTGAGGCATATGCCATGACAAAATAATGTTTTCTAGACATGTAATATGGTAATACCATGTTTTGGACCTGTACTATAGTAATACCATATTTTTCTGGACATGTCATGTCAGGCACATACTATGACACCACCATGTTTTCTAAGCATGTACCATGGTAATGTCATTGTATTGCCATGGTGCATGCCAAGAATACATGTTTCATTGCACGCACCTTGCTAATATTAATGTTTATGAGACACATACCATGACAAAACCAATATTTTCTGGACATTTACCATGGAAATGTCACATTTTTAAAACATGAACCATAACAATATCATGTTTTATGCCATGTACTTTGCTAATGCTATGCTTTTTGGGGCACATACCAGGACAACACCCTGTTTCCCAGGCATGTACCATGGTAATGTCATGGTGTTGCCATCGTACATGCTTTAAAAACAAGTTTTATCATATGTACTTTGCTACCATTATATTTTTGGGGCACATACCATAACAACAGGATATGTACTGGCCAATATCCTGATATGATAATATCATGGTACATGCTGGTAAATCCATAGTACTATATTTCTATACCATGATGTATTTTTGCAAATAATGTCGTGATCATATAGAGATATGGCGCTCATACCTTTCTCTTCCTCAGTTTATAGTCGTTGAGCTCTTCCTTGTCTGTGATCTTCTGTTTGGGTGGAGGAGGCAGCAGCTCTAGCTCTCTCTCTTTCGCCTCTCTGAGCAGCTGCTCTGCGGTGATTTGCACCTCCGCAGGGGCTTTATTCTTCACCTGAACACATAACGTACAATAAATACAAATTTAAACAATGTTTAACACGTTTAATTACAACTCAAAATATAATATAGCAGTTGTTTACAGAGGAACACAACAACTTCACGTTGTTTACATGCTAATGCTAACTCATAAAACATTATTTGTTACCTTCGCCACTTTCGGGATTCTCTGTTTACCCGCCGCGGTGGACGCCATGATTATTACACTCCTGTCACTTTGGTATAAGGAACCTTTACGTGTTTATTTAAGTTTTTAAACTTCGATACCCGCTGAAGCATTTGCGACGTTTCAATGCCGTGTGTCGCGAGTCGCGTCTGTCGTGACGCGCGCTGTAACCTTTGACTTCAGCAACGTCATGGAGTCCCGTCACCATGGTTACAGGACGCTTGCTAACGGTTAGCGAACTGCAATGACATACTGCTTTTAAAACAGTTTTTTAGTATCCTCAAACGAAAGGTCTGTTTATATTGTGTTTATATTATATTTTCTTCAATGTAAGTGAATGGACATCGTTTTTGTGTGTGTGTGTACGAGTGACGAAGCTCTAAACGTTTGACTGGTCGTGTAACGTTAGACATGAACACAAAATAAAATAACTTTTTTGTTTTTACAGCTACAACATAGTTTGTGTCTGTATGTAATCATATTTGTTTATTGTATTAGATTTAATATGAGCACCATCACTTCATCCACTGGTAAAGCTGAAAGTGTGACTGTGAGGAGGACAGAATGGTCAGATGCTGAAGAGATCGATCATCTTATCAGGCCTGCCGCTGTTGCTGTGTTTGGGAGACTCAATGTCATCCATCTTCTGTAAGTGTTAAGAGCCAGTCAGTTAAAATTAGTTTGTTAAAAGTTAAAAAAAACTAAATGAAACCTATACATACATACACACATACACATTGTGTGTGTGTGTGTATCGTATATGTCGTATATATGTACACACACCTATATTATATAAACACAAACATCTTTTAGATGTGATTATTCTTGATTAATCGATTTGACAGCACCTATATATATATATATGTGTGTGTATATATAAAGACATAGAATTGCCAGTTCAGAAGCACTTCTGTGCCATATTTAAAGTGTAAATTGGACAATTATAAAGAATATTTTTGTTTTAATTTCTCATTGCAGTGAGAAGGCAAATATAGCCGTGACCCTGAGCACCGCTAAGAGTGAAGTGCTCGCCCATGCATCTTTCTCAGATCACCCCATTGAAGAGCTAGTGGATCAGGCATGCTGGGAGAATTTACTTCAGAATCATGTAGATGGTCAGAAATTCACTGTAAGCAAAGCAAATATGCCAAGGTGTCCAACTGTCCATTCATATTTAACATGTATTTTTTAATAGTCTTGTTTCTCTTTTTTCCAGCCCATGAACACTCTTTTCCTGCGTCTTTTTGTGGCTCAGCCTGGTTTCTCCATAGGGGGCGCTAAAGAGATAGTGAGGTAAAAGCAAACTCCTTTGTAAAGGCGAACAGGCTTTGTGAAGTTCACCGATAAGAATTACAGTTCGGGCCAATTACAAGAATACGCACAGTCTGCTCATTGGTTTATATTTAACTTAATCAAACGAGACAGATTTTTCTATTGTTATTTGGTTAGAGTGAATATGACCTTAGGCAGCACAAATTGTATTGACTGTATAGCAATGCCTTCCTGTATCCACTCAATCATGTTAAATCAAATTTCATGAACAAAGATTTTTATTTCCTTCTGATGCAACTTCTAGAACAGTTTTCAATGCCATTGTGGAGCTGGAATACATCTGCCTTCTGACTCCCTACAGAGGCTCACTTGGTAAGAATTCATATTAATATGGATATGTTTTGTATGGTGGCATTGACAGTAACATTGTTCAACATGTTAAGGCATGTTTCTGTCATGCTTTTCATATCAGGGCCAGCACTGGAGAATATCTTTGAACCCCTGACTCCAGTTAAGGAGGAAGTTCAGTATTCGGCCTACGTCTGTCATCGACACAGTCACTGCCCTCGACTTCACATCCGCAGAGCCAGGTTTACAAACACTTCTCACTCACTCATGGACTGGTGAATCTCATGAAAATGGAGGAGAACATGGCTGGGTCATATTTCACTCCATTGTGACATTTTGTTCATAAGAATTAAGCACATTTTTAAAATACATTTTAATTTAATATTTTATTTATATATATTATGTGTATTTTATTCGATTTTTAATTCATATAATAAATGTTAAAATATTTCATTACAATTTATATTTATATATATATTGATATATATATATATATATATATATATATATATATATTAAGATTGGTTGATTAGATAATTGCATTAATGATAAATTGAACAGGTGTTCCTAATAATCTTTTAGGTGAGTGTATATTTATATATATATGTAATCTTTTTTAATTGTAAAGTATTTTAATATCATGGTACTGTTATGCTGATTTAAATTTAAAGTTGTTAATGTTTTCTGTATTAGTGACAAATATTTCAATAGTCTTGTATTAATACAAGACTAATGAGAATCATCAATAAGAACAATGAAAATAACAAAGAACTACAAACTAAAACATCCATAAACCGTACAATAATAGGGGAAATGTACCTAATTGATCAAAAATAATGTCACAATTGAAAGGAATCGTGATGGTCCTAAAGTATTCATTTTCCCTGTGCAAAATATAATTTCTCTATTTTTCTTCACTTGTATTTGGGGTGAAATATGACAGCCGTGTTTCTGTGAATTTCACTCAGACATTTGTGTATTTCATCTAGTGTAAAGCCTATCATAATCCACGTCTAGACTGTTTTTGTTCTGCTGCACACAGTTTCTATCAATATAGAGTTTATACAGGACATTTGCAGCACAGCAATGAATTAAATTCCCGATGCAATAACTTCAAATTCCCCAGAGTAGAGGATCACGATGACATCATGCACATATTTGCGGAGCAGATCACGCCACTGGTGGAGTCCCACGGGCCGTACTTCCTGTCTGAGCTCATCGAGGCTCAAGATGAGGAGAACCATACGGTCGTCTGTGAAGTTAGTCACGGTTGTTGTTTTTCTTACAATTGGGAGCTTATAGCATCTTTAGAGCTAAACAATGAATATGGATAATAAAGCTAATTTTTCCTATATGTGCACATATGAAAAAATATATTTTTACTTATCTGTGGGGTTTTCTCTTAGACAACAACATGAAGAGCAACTAGAGAATTTTGTATGCCTCTTGCTTCTATCTATTTAAAAAAAAAGTGGGGCAGAAATTGTGTTAGTTCGTGTTTTCTCAGGAATGACAGTACGACAGATCGCCCCACTCTCTCCCCTGCGGCGCATGCTGACATGTGTTCATGCGACATATGGCAGATGAGAGCTCATGCCCTGCCAAGACATACTCACACTGAACATATTGTGTCCAGACATCTGTAGCGGTTTTTCCTTTTGTCTGAATGTCCCATCTATTCAGCAGGACAACTGTACTACATTGCCCAGGAGGATTACAAAAAACATTTTTTTCCAGAGAAAATTCATAAATTATTAAAGAGGTGTTGTTTTTTCATGAGAGTTTTAAATTATATATAGGCGAATTTCATGAAATCTTTCAGAAGCATGTCCAGGTCATATTTCACCCCAAAAATAAAAAATAAATTGAAAGGAATTAATAAAAATAAAAATAGTTTCTTTAAGAAAAATAAGCCTATTTAGTACCATTATTTTACCGCAAATAATGATTATCATTAGCCTGGATGCCAGCCGAACTCAGCCCCGCACACATATTCTACCTAGAATCTGAGTATGACTAGATTATTATATGATTAAAAAACTGTAATTTACTGTAATGTAATGCAAAAAATTCTATATTGTTCAAATTAAACTGTATGTTTGTGTGTGTGCGTGTGTGTGTGTGTGTGTGTGTTCTTACACAGAGTGAAGAAGCTGTCGTAGGCTTTGTCACTGTAAGTGGTCAAATGGATTTGAAGCTTCTCAATCAGTGCTTTGAACTTGGAGAATTTGAAGGACTGAGAAAGACAAATTCAGCACATCAAGAGGAACCTCCAGAAGAATCGCAACCACTGGAGGAGGAAAACCATGTCACTGATGCCCAGGAATCTTCTGAAGCCAAAGAACCTGTGCAAGTGAGTTTCAAAGACACGTTCAGCATGTTTAATGGTGCTCATTAGGGATAATTTATGTAGGATTTCCAGCTCCTTTACTAATCCAAATGAAATTCACAGGGTGAACTGACGGCAGAAAAAGAGAGTAAAGACGAGCCTGGCGTATCTCAGGTCACAGCTAAACATCTTTGAGACATTTCTCACTTCTTTTGCATTTTAATAATGGTTACTATATTTAGGAACCACTCTAAATGTTGTTCATGTCAAGTATCTTGTGTAAAATGCCTATTTTTGTCTCTCTATTGATTTTTCTTACTAGCCAGAGTATGTTGAGTCAAGTATCGAAGACTCAGTGGACTCTAATCCAGACGGGCCTCCTAATGCATTCTGCATCCAGCTCTTCACCATGGAGAAGAAGTTTGAAATGAGGTAAGGACGTCTTAGACTAGTACGGGGGGGATGCTAGTAAATTCCACAAAAATAATGACAAAGAAATGGTAAGTAACACATTGAATTAAACTTGAAAATTTTAAGTAGAAATGCTGAAATGGTATTTTCTGGTAAAACCTACTCTAATAGTCTTTGTTTTATTTACAACTTTTAGATATTATTTTTTACAGTGTAAAAACACCCAAAACATTCTAGCAACAACCAGAACAGCCACTTTAATTCAAGGTGTCATAGAGAGTGTGGACAGGTTTCATGAAAAACTCTATTTAAAAAAATATATAGCTCCTCTAAAGTATGTAAGCTATCAAAAGTCAGTAGAATTTGTAGTGGTTAAATCAAATTTGGTTAAATGAAAACTGTCTGGCCGAACTCCAGTGGCTTTCAGTGCAGAGCTGTTTTAAAAATCAGTCTGAGTGTTATTTGGCTCCTGCTGAGCTGGTCTGTGTGCCACCTTATTGGCCAGCTGTTGTGGAATATGGAGGCCTGTCCCACCCACAGAGCATGAACATGTAATTAATGAGTAGAATGCTTAAAGTGACAGCGGGACCAACTAGGCCACACTCGCTTTTTAGTGCCCAACATGGTAGCCTTTCTCATTGCTCTTACAGGACAGATGATGCTCATAAATGATCATTTCTGTTGTCGTCTTCTTTCCTCAAAGATCAGCCGATTTCTTGCCGTACCTGTTTAAAATGTTTCCGGTAAGTACATAAATCAGCTTATTAAAGGAATCACCCAAATACTCAATACACTGATGTATTAATTCACCCAAAAATGATAATTGGCATAATTTACTCCCCCTTATGGTGCTCCAGCTGCTCTATGAATTTTTTTTTCCCTACAAAAAGTACCAAAGGTAGTTCATAGATTATTATGAATATTAATGGATTATAATGAATATTACGTTTTTGTCATATCTCGAAAATAGCAGTGACATTCTTTAAAATATCTCCTTTTGAGTACTGTGAAAGAAAAAGTCTGATCTTTAAAAATGTTTTGGGATCAATAAGATTTCTTTTGCAAGAAGTGACATTTATAAAGTTACAAAATACTTCTATTTCAATATAAATTTCTATTTCATTCATTCATGAAAGAATGCTGAAAAAAAAGTGTGTTTCCACAAAAATATTAAGTACCACAACTTTTCAACATTGATAATAATAAGATATGTTATTATAAATCAGATCAGATAATGATTTCTGGTGGATCATGTGACATTTAAGACTGGAGTAATGATGTGAAAATTCAGCTTTGATCACATATTATAATAGAAATCAGTTCTTCTAAATTGTAATAAGATTGCACAATATTACTGAACAGTCCCTTCAAATCCAAGTCAAACCCAGTTGCATTTCTACACAACCATGTGTCCATGTGTGCTTTACATTTTTTACATCTGACATGTAACATAATAAATCGAATAAATATGATATTAATTGTAATGGTGTTCATGTGTTCCACAGGATCGGGACTTCTGTGTGATCTCAGTGCCTAAACTGACTCCCGATTTCCCACTTCTGCAGTCCTTCATCAGAGTCGCCCCTCGGGACACCAGCATCTTCCCACAGGAACTCTACCTGTGTCACCGGTGGGCTCTGCTCAGGTACACACTCTCAATCATCTACATCAATCTCGAAAGGAAGCATACATTGTTCTTTTTCTTGGAGATAAATTGTAAAATGAATCATGGTTGAAACCATAATGTACTAAAAGAACAATACTGTGGCCTTGTTAGTGAATAAAACCAGATTCAAAAGATAAATCAATTATTCTGTGTGTTCTAACATATTTGCCAGTCATTTTTTAATCACATGGCAACATTTCTACATTCATCAAGAAATTAATTCATTAATTTTAAATTAATAATGTTAAATAAAGGTATGACTTTACAATAAGATGCCATTAGTTAATGTGCAATATACTGTATATATACAGTATAGACATATAATATTGATATTTAATCTTTATTAATCTTTTAATGTTTGTGAATAAAAATACAACTGTGTATTGTTAGTTCATGATAACAATATTTACTGATACAACTTTTGATTTTATTAATGTATTAGTAAATGTTAAAATGTAGCATTAACTACTGTAAGATGAATGAATGTTAGTTTAAAATGAATGTTTAGAAGACTTTTTCATTGTTAGTTCATGTTAACTAATGTAAATGGAACCTTATAGTAAATTGCTACCAAAATAAGTATTCTACAAAATACTGACAGGCATGCTGTTTGGATTCATGTGTCAGACTAATATTGTTCTGTCCATCAGGACGTTGGAGGTGCGTGTGGCAGTGTCATCAGATATCCCAGCAATCCAGAGTCTGACTGAGAGTCTCAGCCAGCGGGAGTCCATCAGGGAAGATCTGGATCTGTTCCTGCAGGCCCGAAAAGACCAGGTCTGCCACCAACCACACACTAGACTGTCTCAGTCCGTCGACAGAGCTGTGTTTGTGATGTCTGAGCATTGTCTCTCATTCTCAGGATGGAACTGCTCTCCAGGCATTTGTGGCACAGGTCGAGGGGCGAGTTATTGGTTTGATAATCATCAGAGATGAAGAGGTAAATATTTAATGACGTGTCATGGTGTTTGCTGTTTCTTATCATAATCGTTTGCCACGTGTTTCTTTCTCCCAGGACATTGAGTTCATCCGAGCCAACTTTGACGTCGAGAGGTTCATGTACTTTAGCCATCAGCAGCAAGAGGAACACGGTCGACTGTGTCACTTTCTCCTCAACCCTGTTTTCCAGCATCACACTAAATATATCTTAAAGGAGGTGCTGCGCTTGGCACACAAGTCCTGCCTCTATTACCTCCTCCATCCACCCCAGTACAGCCATAAGGTGGGCAAAAGATTTTTCTCCTGTAAAAAAATACCAAAGTAATATCACATGTGTCCTTTAGATCAGAGGTTTCCCAAATGGGAGTTCGCGTGTTGATGAAAAGCTACTACATAATAAAATTGTATATAAAATTTGACTTAATAATTTCCAGCATCACCAGTATTCTGCCCAAAATAAAAGCTGGAGGGTTTGAATGTTATGTTATATTATATTATTGTTGTAACTTGTAGTGTCAAATAAATGTTTTATTATAATTATCAAATGTTGTTGTTTTTTTTCACAGGACAATTGTAATTTGCAACAATAATACATTTATGTCTAATAATAATAATAAACCTTATATAAAAACAGTGCTATATATAAATTATTTTAAAATAAAATAAAATAAAACATTTTTATTTTATCTGTTTACTTGCACGTCATGTGACCATTAACCAAAATCAGAGAACCACAAATGCCTTATTTTGTTACTGAAATAATAACTTAAAATCTCAGGGCGTACTTCAAGTAAATATTTAATGTCTAAGGGGTTCGTCTGACAAAAAACTTTTGGGACCCTTGCTCTAGAGTTTCAGAAGTTTGCAATCAAAAGTCTTTATTTCTGGTTCAGAGTTTTCAGTCCAGCTGGTCCAGCAACCTTTTCATACCACGTTATCTGCTCATAAACATTTCTTAATTTGTCCTTCTTTGCTCTCAGAATGTCAGTTATCACTCTCTGGCAACAGTGCTGAATTACATGGTGCCGGTGAGCCCGAGACGCCAGATAATCTACCCGCTGGAAGAGCTGGGTATCAACGCGCCGTCCCAGCAGATCACCAAACAACAGGTCAGACCGAAACCAGAAATATTCCTGAAATATGAACATAATTGTACATTTAAAGCAATTTGACAATTCAATTTGTATCTATATATGTAGCACAAACAGTGTAAAATTTTTGTCTTTAAGACTGGTCATAACTTTTTAAAGTCAGTTATATAAAACATAGATTGGTCTAATTTGTATCCGAAAGTAAGACTGACTGGTCAGACTAGTTCTTAAAAAGGTTCTATTATGCCCCTTTACAAAGTCTTGATTTTGTTTTTGGGGTCTACTAGGTTTTCATGCTTGAATGTTCAAAAAAACACATTATTTGTCCCATATTCTCCAGTGTTGCAGCTCCTCTCTTCCCAGTCTGTCAGTAACGCTCTGGGTGCGTTTCCCGTACAACAACGTAACTCGCTGCTTAACTACCATAGTACGATGCATCGTTGAAGAAATCAACTAGCTAGTCACGACTGTTTCCCGAAAACATATTGTCGTAAATTGGTCGTTCAACCGCGTTGGTTTATGAAGTCACGCATGTGGTGGAGTAATAACTACTTTTAATGAAACTGTTTGAGATCAAATTAATGCTAGATGTTTTGATATAAATTACAGACATGGCATCTGAGGACTACTTCTCATTTTTCTCAGTTGTTTTGCTTTATTTCCAAATTCAATCATAGGCTCGTTCTTACATAGTAGAGCACGTTCGCACATGCGCAGTCTCTAACAACGGTGCTTTAAAGCTCTTGACAAACTAAAAGATGTAAATTACATTTGTATGTATTCTAAATAAAATATATAGATTGTCCTGAATGTCAGCTTGCTTATTTTTGCTCAAGATAAGGATTTATTATTTATTAAGTCCACATGTCATGCAAACTAGAAACTCTGCTTCTAACCACAGCTCGAGAGCTGTCGTTCAAACACACAACTTTGCGATGCTGTTTGGGAATGTTCGTTGGAACGATGCTTTCGGGAAACACAGACTCGTTGAACTGCTGATAACGACGGAACTTGCGACCAAAGTTGGCTAATGATGATTTCGGGAAACGCACCCCTGTTTAGTTCCTGTCTCTATGAAGCCCCTCCTTCTGAAAAGCACACTGTGCTCTGATTGATCGGTTGGACCAGTGTGTTGTGTCTCAATATTTCAAATAATAATAACAATGTACATTGAGTAGGAAATGATGTGCCACAAGAGGGTGCTGTGCAGTAAATGAATGTGCCATGATCACACTTGTAACTCTCCATCCCTAAACTGTCAAGGGACAGCATGACATCTTTGTTTCTCACACTTACATTTATCAATAATTAACGTTATAGTTGTCTGCATTATTCCACTCATGCGTTTTGTGTATCAGAATCGTTAGCAGCATGTGAAGCAGACCACAGGGCCGTTGTTGCCTGAGGTTATTGAACACTAGTTGTAAAGAAACAGATGGATGGATGGTGGCAGATGGTGGTGAATGTTTACGCTGGTTTCTAACAGGTAAAGCAGCAGCGTTCTTATCCAGCCATCATCAGAACAACCAACATCTGCTGTAGACGTGTGTGTGTGTGTGTGTGTGTGTGTGTGTGTGTGTGTACTCCTGAGTGAGATTCCACACACCCCTAGCCAGAGGGGGGATTTCACTTCACACAATGTTTCTTCATCAATACAATCTAAATGAGCTAAATTAATCATGAGGTGTTATAAAAGCACATTATTTCACAGTTTTCTTCAATAAAACACCTCATTAGAGCATGAATAGAGCATTTAAAGGTGCTGTCTGTCCCACTGGTGAAACACAAACACAAGTCTAAAAAAGCTTGTAGGTGGGTTGCAAACCCTAAGTAGACACCATTTTAAGGAATCATAGGTACGTTCACAACTTGTTCATTTAACGCATTTCATCTGATGGCACTCAAATCACAGGGCGGACAAGAGGAACTGCGTTTCATGCGTTGTGTTTGTAACACAAGGAGAAAGACTATTTCTCTGCTGACACAGTTCACACATGTACACATGCATCTCCTCTCAGCATGAGATTGACTTCTCTGATGGAGGGAGGGGACAGCTTTCACAGGTAAAAGATGAATGACCCACGTATTACTTATTGAGAGGTCACACAACAATTATTAACTGAACAAAAGGTATTTTCTTGTAGTCAGTCAAATGCTAAAGTTGCATCTTATTCATTCTTCACAAAGCCAATCGCTGCATGCACTGCTATGAAGTCAATCCAAGATGCTAGACAATATTAATGAAATGTTTATTATAAAAGCAAATTATTATTAAAAAATCATTCTGGCTGCCGCAATATCAGCTTTGCCATCACAAAAAAATATATTAAAATATAAAACAGTTTTTTTTAAATCTTATTACTGTATTTTTGATCAAATATATGCAGCCTTATTGAGCATAAGAGACTTATTTCAAAAACATTACAAATACGACAATAATTTACATTTAAAAACAATATTGTGTTATAAGTTTATTAGGTAATTCAGTCACCGCCTCAAGGCCAATGTAAAGTCTGGGTTCTGAAGCAAAAGGCAGACAACAAGATTTTGGAAGGGAGCTGCTGTGTCATATGCAGTTTTGAGTGTATGTGTGTGTGTGTGTGTGTGTGTGTGGTGCATTAGCAAGAAACACAAGCTGTCACCCTTCAGTCCACTTTAGAAAGCTCCATTTGGTAGCGCAGCAACGCCGGTGTCCAGGCAGCCCTGCAGATAAGAGCGCAATGACTCCGTTAATCCTCCGTCTGGTTCAGATGAATTAATCAGAGTTAAAGCACCTGTTCGGTCTTCGTCAATAGAGTGTTGTGTTACGAAGGGCATTATGTCTGCATATAGAAGTCCTGCATGTCCACCAGTGTTTGATACGGACGCACCTGTGCTGGCTTTACCTGAGCATAGAGGACAGGGTCAGCTCCTTTTGACATCCTGTTACTGTCATATCATTATCAGGAGCAGATGAACACCATCTAAGAACATTTTTGTAGTTTTGAAGAAATAAACAGAATCACAAAAATTACTTTGTGTACTTGTTTGAATATGATGAATTATCAAATATCATCATTTAAATTTTGAATGCTGAGCGTTCTATCGATATCAGTGGGTGACGTTCAAATGTTAAACGTTCTGAGGATCATGTGACACTGAAGACTAGATTAATGATGCTGACAATTCAGCTTTGATCGCAGGAATAAATTAGATACAATTACACAGAAAACAGTTATTTCAAATTGTTATAATATTTCACAATAAAACAGTTTTTACTGTATTTTTTTATCAAATAAATGCATGCCTTGGTGAGCAGAAGAGACTTCTTTCAAAAACATTACAAATTCTGAACAACTCAAATTCTGAACTAAATTTTTAAAGGTAGAGTACAGTATATATATACACACACACTCACCGGCCACTTTATTAGGTACACGTTGCTAGTACCCGGTTGGACCCGCTTTTGCCTTCAGAATTGCCTTAATTCTTCATGTCATTGATTCAACAAGCTGCTGGAAACATTCCTCAGAGATTTTGCTCCATATTGTCATGAGAGCATCACAAAGTTGCAAATCTCATCAGTAGATGGTCCACTGTGGTCATAAAGGATGGACATGGTCAGTTACAATACTCAGGTTGGCTGTGGTGTATAAACAAATTTTTTTTAAAAACACCCATTACACCATCACAGCACCAGCACCTGAACCGCTGATACAAGGCAGGATCACCCAAGCTTTCATGTTGTTTACAGCGTCGACAGTCACCAGATCTCAATCCACTAGAGCACCTTTGGGATGTGCTGGAACAGGAGATTTGTAACAGTGTGATGCAATCATGACCATATGGAGCAAAATCTCTGAGGAATGTTTCCAGCATCTTTTTGAATCTATGGCACAAAGAATTAAGGCAGATCTGAAGACAAATAGGAGTCCAAAGAGTACTTAAAGTGGCCGGTGAGTGTGCGTGTGTGTGTGTAATTATTTTTTAGTAAAATTCTTTATGACATTCAAAACTTCTTAGAGGGCACCAGAAAACGCCGCCTGTGTGATTTTCGTGCACATGATTCCTGTTGTGCGTTTTCTGATTTCTGCCTTCAAGTAGGCCAACATGTCCAGAATTTAAACCTCCTCAAGTCCCTACCATTGATTACAGCAATTAATGAATGACTTTGAAGAGCCAATCATTGATGGCCGTGTAATCAGCTACATTTCCTTAAATTACAATGACAATTTGGGCCTCTCCCTTCCCAGAGTCCACCACGTCTCTATTCTTTCATGTTAAATCAGATAAGGTGTAGCACAGAACAAATCCCTCAAATTATTCATGCTTAAGGGCCAATTAGAGAAGTAGAGAGAGAATGATTAGGAGAACACGGCAGCTGTTCGCTTTCAATTGATTCAGAGACGGCCAAACATGTCCCTCTCTGTAAATCTGCTCGAAGAATTGACCATTTCAATGCTTCATATTAGGTGCAGAGCCTATTGAAGTGGTCTGCACTGTTTTTTATAGAGTGCGTTTCCATTCTTTCAATGGAACTCGGCACATTTCAATATTTTAGACGAGTTATAGTGTTCGCTAATGCAATGCTTTTTCCTGTTTGCTGGTATCTTTTTAGCTCCATAAGTGCTCAGTGAACCATACTGTCGCTCTCGCGCTGATTAAACTATTGTCATGCAGGGAAACCCTTCCAAATGGACTAGTCTGTGCGTAGGACATCAGCAGTGCTTTTAGGAAAACTGCAATTACTGTTAGCTGCCAAGTAAGATTAGCTGTTAGCTGTTAACTCACTGGTTAAAGGACAAATGTACACCTGAAATGCAACACACGACCATTTCGCTGCATTGACAAGCAACGGCTTATGAGATTATCCAGGGTTCAACAATGAGGCCCAGTTGAGCTGGTAGTTCAAATGACCACAAATATGATAAACCGCTGGTTTAGCTATACATATCATTATGCCTGTTAGGAAAACAAAAGTGTAGTTTTCATTATATTTTTAGTCTCTTCTGCTCACCAAGGCTGCATTTATGTGATTAAAATACAGTAAAAGCAGTTTTCAAAAAACAGTTTTCTATGTGAATATATTGTAAAATGTAATGTATTCCTGTGATCAAAGCTGAATTTTCAGCATCATTACTCAAGTGTCACATGATCCTTCAGAAATCATTCTGATGATGTTCTGCTCAAGAAACATTTCTGATTATTATCCATGTTGAAAACAGTTGTGCTGCTTCATATTTTTGTGGAAACTGGGATACCTACATTTTTGCAGGATTCTTTGAAAAGAAAGTTCAAAAGAACAGCATCTATTTGAAATATTTTCAAACTTTACTGTCACGTTTGATCAATTTAATGCATCCTCGCTGAATAAAATTATTAATTAACATCCCATTTGCCCTTTATATATATATATATATATATATTAATTAATAACCGCCCCACTCTCTAGGTGTCAATATCAGCATTAGCCACTGAAAAACCCGTTTCAATTACCCACCGGTGAGCATTTATATGGGTTAGATGACACTAAAGATGTGTTTTCTCATTTGTTCCTTGCAGGCTCGTTTTGCCCTGTACCACACAAACAGAAAACTCACCATGGAGCCGAAGGTCACCATCAATGCCAGAATCGTGGTAGTGGGAGCATCCGACACTGGTTTAGCTTTTCTTGAAGCACTGACATTCAGGTAAGCATGCCGTTTTTGAAACGCTACTCAAACGGTCGACACAGGTAAAGAAGCCCTGAATAGCATTTAGGATTTCTTTTTGAAGAAACAGCAAGACACTTCTGTCTGAAACAGGGTTTTTTTTCCTGGGGGGTGGGGGAATATCGTCTCAAGTGTGGTTATAATTAGTGAGAGTGACCCTCAGGGATTTCAGCGAAACAATGATTGCATGAAATCTGAGCTTATGGCTTTATATAATAACACTCAGCCCAACACATGCCAATTAATACTTGTGTTCTGGATCCTTCTGCCTCTGGACAGAGATCTCTTTGTGTTCTAAAGAAGGACGATGCATTGAATTTGAAAAACAGCCATTTATAGATTCTCCAAATAAAATATTGATTATCTTTATTAAAAGACAACCAAGTGTTGGAAAAGGGGAAAGACGGGAAAGAATTTGACTCAAATATCAGGTCCACATTCTGGTAAAAAAAAAAGAGAAGTGATTCTAGATTGAGAGAAAACAGATATTTGAACAGTTATTTAAATGTCACTTTAGAAAAACCACATTAAATGAATTTACACTGTAAATTACCACATCTTGAGTTCATTTAGAAACAAATGTGCCAATAAGTCTTTCTTGAAAATGTGATGTACACTACTATTAAAAAGTTTGGGGTTAAGATTTGTAAATGTTTTATTGAAAGAATTCTCTTCTGCTTTCCAAGGCTGCATTTATGTGATTTAAATACAGTAAAAACAGTAATATTGTGAAATAATATTACAATTTAAAATAACTTTTTTCTATTTGAATATATTGTAATATGTAATTTATTCCTGTGATCAAAGCTGTATTTTCATCATCATTACTCCAGTCTTCAGTGTCACATGATCCTTCATTCTAATATGATGATTTGATGCTCAAGAAGCACTTATTATTATTATCTGAAACTGTGATGCATTTTTTTGAGGATTTAATAGGAAGTTCAAAAGTATATAATTTATTTAAAAATGTAAATATTTTATATCATTATAAATATCTTTACTGTCACTTTTGATCAATTTAATGCATCCTTGCAGAATAAAAGCATTCATTAATGTCATTTTATCGAGAGGATATCAGGAGACGTCAGGAGTTTGGATGCAGCTTCTCGCAGAGCGCTTGACCAAACAAAGCTGTGATTTAAGGCTGTTCTTGTTTCCTGAAAGCTGATAACTGCCTGGCAACCAGGGGTCGCTCTGCGGTTGTGTGTGTGTGTGTGTGTGTGTGTGTTAACTCCTGCTGCTTTGGCAGGCACTGCGGGCACGCAGCTGTCTAGAGCTGGCAGTGTGCGGAGGTCACGCGCTGGCCCTTTAATTAGCCCTGCCACTGTTCTCTAGGCTGCAATTGGTGTTTGCTGTCGCTAATGACTTGACTAATGAGGCAGTTAGTGTCCACTAAACTTATGGCCGGTCAGCCCCTGTAGAGGCCGCCTGACTAATGGAGAATGTGGAGGCCATGGCCGACAGCGCTTATCTGTCAAGCCAAAACCGTTGGCCCCCCTCACGTCGCTCACTTGTCCTTTATCACCCCTGAGGATGGGGTGAAACGCGGGACCATTGAGGACCGATAAAGATGCTTGGCCCCTGCTTGGCCCCTAAACTTAGTAGTCAGACACTGGCCACAATGGAGGCCTGTCAGCTGCTGATAAGGCCAGAACGCTGTGAGCTGGTGGTCAAGAACAGCCTGTGGAGAGGAAACACACACACACAAGATTAACATTTCACATTGACACACATTCTGGATTTCTTTTTTCTAATATAAAAGATGGACAAATTCTGTTCTTCAAATAATTTTAGAATTTATTACTGAAAGAATATTAATAAAAATACTCAAAAAGTTAGTAAATAATCGCATTTTCTAAATTCTTCACAAACGGTAATGTGTATTGCATTTTTCAAGCTAAAAACAAACAAAACAAAAACCACTTATTGTATGAAAAAAACAATTGTTTCTTTAAATTATGTTTATCAATAACTACAACATCTGGTCCCAAACTAGCTAACTTTTACTGAATATATCAGGCTAAATGTGCAACCCTATTTTCATATTATTTGTATTAGTAATATTTTTATATATTTTTATAAATGTTTAAAATTTTTATTTTAAATTAAATTATTAACATAAAATTATTAAATAAAATAATTAACATTACTTAGTAATAAACATGAATTTAACATCAATGTACTTTTTTATTATTATTTGTATTTATTATTAAGTATATTTAGACATGTCCCAATTTAAATATTTTAATGTGGTCTTAACCTTTATTTTAATGTTATTGTAGCAATGAACATTAATGAAGCGTACATTTGATTAATGAATGTTTATAGCTTAAATAAAAATCACAATGTATTTAGTGTATTTAGGCATGTCCCAAATTTTGTTGAAATATTTTAAATGTTATACATATTTAGATACATATTTTTAAATGTTAATGTTATTTTAGCAATAAAGATTAATTAAACAAATTAATAAAACACAAATCAATTTATTTTTAAAAATAAATAAAACCCTATTTTGTACACTGCTCGAGGTGCTGTTATAAAATGGCCATTTCTCTGAAACATTTGCATATGAATGTTTGTGCAAAAAAATCAAACATGCAGGAAGGAGTTAAGTGAATCCCCCCCCCCCCCCCCTCCTCCCAATAAATCAAATAAAAGACAGATATCTGAAGATGGCAGTAGCAGCTCTGTCTGTCTGCATGGCTTAGAGCGCTAGAACGCAGACCTGCGGCTGTGTGTCCAGCGTTTCCCGTCTGATCAATCGTGACGGTCCACAGGCCTCACACACTCCTCTTTCTACACACGCTAGCCTGATTTCCTCTCCCGCCACTGATAGAGATCATGTCTTTCTTGCACATACAAAACAGGTCATTTACATGACAAGAGACCTTTTTACACTCCTGAGGGGACGGGAGGAGGGTGACGGGGGAGACCTCTACACACAGGAAACAAAACAAGAGGGGGAAAAAGACAAAACAAAAGGAAAGGCTTTTACTGTGATGGTTGGAGAAGAAAGCGCTTTAATGCAGGCCAGCGCTGCGCTGGAAATTAAGGGATTTCAGCATCTGTCCGTCGAGTGTTTGCAGAATAACCTCACACACCCTGCATGCTTTTGTTCAGACTTCGTCACTGTCCTCTCTTCATTCAATGGTATTCATTTCTGGACAGAAAAAAAGAACAAAAAATTGGACAAAAATAGCCTCATTATCCAAAATGGACTAGATCTGTTCTACACAGGCTCTGTTCTTCAAAAGAGCACAAATCAAATCAAAATAGCCAGATACGATTTCTATACCTGAAAGAGTTTGAGCATCAGTGTTACTCATTTATATAATGTCAAAATGCTGAAAGTTGATGAAAAGATGTTTGATTCTCACTTGTCTGCATGCAGTAACACATGTCTCTCTCGTGCTTGTATTTGAGCAGTCCTCATCTTCGATTCAACAATCTCACTCTCATCTCCACTCACGGCCTTCCAGATCGCTGCTCTGATGATAACATGAGATTTCTGGCTACAAGGTGAGCGATGCATTACAAACGAGAGGCGTTTAGACTCCAGGCGGCATATTTCCACTCCACTAGAGAGGGGGAAAATGCATTATTTCCATTCTATCATACAGATGTGAAGTGCTAAAGCATTAAAGCTGTTCTGGTCCAAACTTGAAACCTTGAAATTCAATAAACATTATTAATAATTTCTTAGGAGAGCAGTTTAGATGGTAGAATTGCATAGCAAAAGACAAAAAAAGTACCATTAAAAAAAGAAGTCAGTGTTTTTCCAAGTAAATTTTCAAAAATGTATACAATTTGTTGACTGATCAAAATGCAGAAAGTTTGAAAACTTTCATGACACTTTTTGTGTAATGTTTATGCCTAAAACAAGAAAATAAAATTCTTAAAATCTTAAGTATAAACTTACTTCATTTTGACAATTGTTTTCAGAAAATAGCACTTAAGACTAAGTCATTTGACTTCTTAAGTGTATCATGACAACATTTTTTTTTAGATATTTGTACTGGAAAACATTTTCATCATTTTTGGCAGAACATCTTATGTTTTTCTTCAAAGAGGAACAAATAATACTTTTTATAAATATAAAATTGAATGAAGTATTACTTTAAATATGAGGTCTTACCTTAAATCGGAGTGTCTTGAGAGCTGCAGCAGCATTAGTGCGGTTTCACTTCCTGGTGCTCGTGATGAAAAGCAGGACCTGAGCTCCAGCGAGCGACTGTTTATCATCACTTCTGTTAGTGGTTCTGCATGACTGGCACATCTAACCCAATCCACCGATCCAAACAACTGATAAGACACACTGTATCAGAGCTCTGGAGGAAGAGCTTAGACATGAAACCTTGATTCTCAGCATCTCAATTATAGCGTGAAACAGTGAACGAGTCAGTTAACCTTGAGCATTGAGAATCTAAGGCGGTTACACTGAAAGATTTCCCGACGTCCTTCTGGCCGCTCTTGAAGACTGCTCTTTTCACGGATGCGGGATCTGTTCCTACAGTCACTGCTACAGCGATCAGGATCAAGCCCAGCTGTCTCTGCGCTCCTGGATCAGTGTGGTGACGGGTAAGATGAAGGCCATCGACCGCGAGGACAAACACGTGGAGCTGATGGCAAATGGTAGAGTGAACTATGACTATCTGATCCTCTGCACCGGCCTGCAGTATCAGGTCAGAGACGCACGACACAACATTAACAATTCAAATGAACCAAGATGTTGCTATGAATTATGAAATATGTATTATGTGCCAGCTTAGCTCAGTGTTTGCAAATGAATGCAATGCTAATTTGTTATCCATGCCGAGCACAATAATTAGTACATGAGAAATCGGCTTGTGTGGATGCTGCTGTATTTGAGTCTGACAATACATGTGCAGAGAAGCTGGAAATGTATAATAAATGAATTATATTAAATTAATTGAAATACATTTTAAATAAAAGTAAATCATTTAAATACAATAAATATTTATTTATGTTTATATCTCTCTGACAGCGAGTTGACACACATACCCTCACTCACTTGTTTCATTTGCTCCTGATGAAAGTTGTTGGTGTTACAGGGCTTGAATTTCAGCGTGGGACTGCACGTATTGCGCATACTTTTACTCATTCCCGCAGACTTTGTGCTCACACCCAAAGTGTGTGAACATAATGCCGCCTCTCATTGAGTTCTTTTTCACTGCTTATTGCGCCTCATCAGTCAAACACACACAAAACAATGTCAAAATGCCGATCTTGGCGAGTATTCACATAAACACAGTCATTGTTTTAAGTGAACATAAACAGTTGAGATTGAGAAAGAAAACGCATATGTAACAGTTTAATGGATCCGTGCGCCAGGTCTTAAAGTATATACCTGACGCCATATTATATAAAAAAATTCTATATTGGCCGTTTTTCCCTATGGTATCGATGTCAAAATTGTGGCCAGTGCAAATGCTGACCGACTAGTAACTTTAGAAAGCCACTAGCCACAGTGGCTGGTGAGCAAAAAAGTTAATGCCAAGCCCTGTATAATGTATATATATATATATATCTATATGAGATACAGTTTTTAAAATTTTCTTAATTTTTTCTAATGACACTTCAGATGCCCAGTCTCACCAGTATCGACGTCATTAACCAAACCACCAGCAGTCTGAACCCACATCATCCCAGGCACAGATCCACGTGGCCCGTTCCATCTAACCTCTTCACCCTCAACGACCAGCACGACTGCTCAGACCTCCACCAGTGGCTCATGGACAACTTCGTGGAACTGACAGGTGCATTTACTGCAAATCTAGAAAGATTTGATTAGCTGCTCTAGAGCCCAGTCTAGATCAGTGTGACATGCCAGACCTCTCTCATGCATAATCTCATTTACCAAGCCACTGTTATTCTAAAGCTGCATCCAACTGTCAGAGCATAACAAGTAGCTAATTAGCGTGAGTGAAATCTAATCTCCTTCCATCCATTTACAGGGGAATATTAATATTAGCAGGGTGAGCTAAGAATTAATCTGCACAGGCCGAGATGAGCCACCGCTATCTGTCTGATTAAGCCTATTATATTTACTAATTACAGCCTCCTTTAATAATCCGGGAAGTAGCGCAATTATCAGTGAATGCTAATTATACCGTCTGCATATGAAAGATATCAATTTAGTGGCATGAGAATTTGTATTTGGGTCAACCGGAGAGGCATCGCTGGGTCTGGCTCTGAATAAGTTGTCAACAGAAATGAGCTGATAATAGTTTTGGCAGAAATCCTGTTGTGGTTGAAAACGTCCCTGTGCTCAGAGGTTGAGTGTTGTGCAATGTGGCTGTGGTTCAGCACCATGGACAGGGCATTGAGCGCTGCACTCATTCACCACACAGATGATATGTAAATGACCACTATTACAACATCCTTTTTAACATATACTGGCATCAATATATATGGCATTGCAGACAGAAGCTACAGGACTGCATGTCTAAGAGATGTATTGAAGACAAAGCCACATTTATAAAATAGAGAGTTCTGGCTCTCAAATGTGATTGGATGTGACACGTTCAAAGCCCATCTACACACACACACACACACACCTGTGACTGTTTTGATGCACATTCAATATTATTTTGATGTTTTATTCTGATAATGGTAACAGCAATATGATGCTTTAGTTTAAACACAGCCAAACTAATACTCGTGTATAAAATGATTTTACAAACCAATCATCTGTCATTATACAGGATCATGCATGTGCACTCTGTCATTATTTTATGTGAGCTCTGACTGATTAGTTTTCATACTTGAGGACTCTAATATTAACATCAAAGGCCTTCCTTCACAAAAGATCTCAATTAAATCAATCCAGCACTAAGAGGGTTTCTGACACTGTTTAGATGCAGCAGTGAAAGGACATCTCTTCCTTCATCTTCTCTTCCTTCTTTCTTTCCTATCCTCAAACCTAATGGGACCTTCTCCAGGTTGCTAAGTGACCCTTCTCGGTTTCATAGCCATTGATATTATCTCTCCAAACTGCCGTAATAAATCGCTTCCCCTTCCCCCTTGTGGAGGGTAAATGGCCTTAAGTTTATTTAACCGTTAAGTAAACCATCTTTTTATTGGAGGGAATGTAACTTGATGAATTATCTTTGGTGTGGATGTGGAGGAAGTCTAGTGTCTTTTTACAATTATGTTGTCACTTTCTTAAATGTGAAGTGTGTAATAAATGATGCACCACCAACGTGAAGTGTGTGTGTCTGTGTGCAGCCGACGCTGTGGTATATGGAAACACCATAGATGTGTTCACCTGTGTGGAGATGCTCATGCGCCTCGGTGTCAGCGGCCGCCGGATTCATGTGGTCCATCCTCCCAAAGACGACACATCATCTTGTTTCCATGATGGCTCAGTGGATCGCGCAGTGAAACAGGCTCTGGAAAAGGAGGAAGTCCAAGTTCATCATGACTGCCTGTTGAAGCAACTCAACGATGGAGAACACACAGATCCTGTGACATCGGTGTCCTTCACCGCTGATGGTCCGACCCTGCGACTGGAGTGTGCGGTTAGGAAACATCACTTCATATGTATAAAGAAGTCGAATTGCACATTTTGTTTTTATGATTAATTTAACTGTAAATTGCTTATAATGTTAGTAAAGGACTTGGTGCCAAAAAACAGTACCATTCAAAAGTTTGGGGTTAGTAAGATTTTACTGTTTTTAAAACAGTAATCATTTATTTGATCAAGAATACAGTAAAAACAGTAATATTGTGACATATTATCACAATTTCAGCATCATTACTCCAGTCTTCAGTGTCACATGATCCTTCAGAAATCACTCTAATATGATGATTTGCTGCTCAAGAAACATGTCTTATTATTATATAATTATATGATAATGTTGCTGCTTTATATTTCTGTGGAAACCGGGATAAATAAAAAGTTATTAAAAACAGCATTTATTTGATGTAGAAATCTGTAACATTCTAAATGTTTTTACTGTCATGTTTGATCAATTTAAGGCATGCTTGCTGAATAAAAAAAATAAATAAAAAAAACCTTACGGACCCCAAACATACATATTTTAGTTTTAAGACTTAATTGATTTTTATTAAACATTTCCTTTATCTTCCTGCTTTGCCTTTAAAATATGCTTTCACCCAAAAATGGACATTTTGATTTGAACAGAATTGTTTCATAGACCTTCAAAGTATTTTAAAAGATCAAGGACATTTGCGCTCTTCGTGATATGAGCTGTTGACATGCGTCCATCAAATCTTCGTTTAATGGTTGTGAGATGTGTAGTCCATCATGATGTGGAAAACACTTTAAATGTTGCATGTTTGTCACTTGCATTCAATTTTTGACAGGTGTTCTTCAGCTTCTCTTGTAAAACCGTCGACTGCGACGCCTTCAAGGCCATCAATGATGCCTGTTTAGTGTTCGATGGCCGTTTGGTGGTAGATACCACCTTCCATACCAACGACCCCTCCATATACGCCGCTGGCCCTTTGACCAAATACTCCCGCCGTTACCATGCTGACCAATGGAGCGATTCTTGCTTTAATTCCAAGGAGGTGGGGCAGAGTTTGGCATCTGTTCTCCTGCCCTTGTGTGACCCGACCCTGGAGCGTCCCGCCGACCCACCGTCTGATGAGGAGCAGCTCATTCCTCTCTACACTCAGGCCAAGATCCAAGGTCACCATTCTCCTTCTGAATTTCTGAATCACAAGCCCAGTACATTCAAGCAGGAGTTTAAGATGTTTAGCATGTGTTGTGTCACCCAGTACCCCCCCACCCCTCCCCTTCATCTAATTCTGACTGACACCACACTATTGACAGTTAATTTGCATAATCTAATCACAGGCTAAGTGATTATAGCATAATGGACCATCTGTTACACAGAAACACAGTGTCTGATATGAGATAAACTGCTTTATAATCATATTTGTGGTGTTCAGGGGAAATGCTATTAATTTTGTGTTTGTAAAAACAAGAGTTATTAGGAATAACTTGTAAAAAATACTCTGAATTCACAGGGGGAAGATTACCAGGCGGCTACAATTATCTCCATGTCGCAAAACCCACATCCAAAGACCACGAAACTCCATCAGCTCAGAAAGTACGTTTAAATTCTGCAGGTCAAAATCAAATCTTAGTTTGCATCATATCAGGGAACAATCCTAGTAGATTACCAGGGTGTGTTCACACTTGTAGTTCGGTTCTCTTGGTTCTTTTGGTCCAAACCAAAAAAGAAAATTAGACATTTAGTCCTGGTTTACTAAGCATGTACAAAAAATTAACACTGAACCTAAATATGTAAAAAATTAAATTAAAAGACAATGCTGTGAAGATCTTCTGCGAGGAGACGCGGTTCTGATGCCTGAACTGAACTGTGATGGACTGAACTATGACCCTTTTTAGGGTTGCATCTTGTGACATCATGTCCCGTTTTTGGTTTGTTTACATGTCTTGGTCTGTTGTGTTCATATTTCAGTCAAACCACACCAGCGTTCGTTTGGAACCATCTTTACAGCGTCTCGGTCCGCTTGTTTGGTGCACCAGGGTTCGGATGGCAGCGTTTATACTTCTTCAGATGAACCGCACTAACAGCAATCGCACCAGAGTCCGCTTTAATCGAACCAAACACGACAAGTGTGAACACACCCTAAGTGTTGCAAAAACATCTTTATGATCTGTCCTGCAGGGTCGTGACATGGTGACGGGCTGCACTGAAACGGGGAACTACTTTCATCTGCATCTCAGCCAGCATGATGTGGTGGACAGCATCACGTGCCTCTCGAAGAATGCACTTCCTGTCTCCAACCTCCTGTGTCTCTACAGGAAACACCAGCTGCTGCTGAATCACCTCTGCTCACGCTACCACGAGGGTTTGGTCCATGACATGTACAGGTCCAGCCTCGTCACATAAATCTTGTTACAAAAATATTTTTTCTGTTACAGTCTAAATCAGGGCTGATCCTAAATTACAAGGTACAGCTTTCAAATCAAAGACTAATTTCAAATCTACAAATGAGGCAAAATTCTACACTACAACATTCTTAAAACCCTTAAAAACTTAACAAGAAAATCTAACAAGAAAGTCAAATTTCACCCTAAAAACAAAAGGGAACAATATTTTGCATAAAGTTGTATTACAAACGGCCGATGATGTTTTACTGATAAGTTCATTTATATTATTCTCAGTGTGCATTGTGTATTAGTTTCCCCTCTTTTTTTGTGGAGATATTTGACCTACACATGTTCTGGTTAAATTCACCATAGAACCAGTTTTGATTGTTCATTCCAATACTGAAACAGCAAATCAAACCACTAGTTCTCTTGAATTAATGCACAGGATTATTTATGACACTCCAACCCGTAGTCATATCTGTCCTCATCTGGTCACACTTTATATGAAGATTCATTTCCAACAGTGTGACCTCTGCTCCAGAACTTCCCCACCACTGACCCTTCACCACCAGAGCCGTTGTCCTGCATTAGTAATCTGTTTATGCAGGTGTGCAATCCGCTTCACCACACCACCAGGAGACAATAGTTGAGCCACCCACCCAGCAGTGCTCATCACACTTATTAAAATGGGATTGTTCACTGCTCTTTTGTCGTTACTGAATGTGGTCGGCGCTCAGTGTCATTAGTTACGGAGAACGGCTGATCTTAAAGACGATCATGAACATCATTTATCAACCGTGCTGCTATATGGAGGATATTAGATGAACATTGTGAACATCCAGAGATAAAGCGGCAGTTCACCCAAAAATTTAAGTTCTGTAATTATTTACGCTAAAGGGTTCCATGGGCGTTGGATTTAGACGCTTTGTCAAAGTGTCAGAATATGACGCCCTAGGATGAGAATGCGTTGGTCGTTCCACACCTGTCGGCTGTTTTCCATGGAATGCAAAAGGAACAATTATGCAGCTCTTCCAGACCATCTTATTTATACAGTGCCCATGTCTGTCAAGCTTTAAAAAGACAAAACACCATAAAAGCAAGTCATAGACATAATGATAGTAAACAACACTATCGTTCACAAGTTTAAGATTTTTTTATGTTTTTGAACAGTCTCTTCTGCTCACCAAGGATGCATTTACAGCTTTTAAAAATACAGTAAAAACAGAAATATTGTGAAATATTATTACAATTTAAAATAACTGTTTGCTATCTGAATATATTTTAAAACGTAATTTATTCCTGTGATCAAAGTTGAATTTTACTCCAGTCTTCAGGGTCACGTGATCCTTCAGAAATCATTCTAATATGATGATTTGATGCTCAAGAAACATTTCTGATTATTATCAGTGTTGAAAACAGTTGTGCTTCATATTTTTATTTTTTATTACTATTCTTTGATGAATAAAAGTGTCATAGAACAGCATTTAATATTATTAACATTATAAATGTCTTTACTGTCACTTTAAATTTAATTCATCCTTGTTGAATTAAAGTATTACTTTCTTTTCAAATCAAAAAACATACTGACCGCAAACTAGTCTTTAAATCCAAAAGTAACTTTTTTATTTCCTCTTTCCCCAGTTATTTTAAAGAGAACTGGTGCTTGGCTCTTTATCACGACCGCTTTGCTGACTTTGAACAGGAGGTGCGCCAAATCATGGACGCGGCCAAACTAGAGGTGGTCAACTTTACATCTATGTTATCTATGTTTAAAGCATTCACCCTCTTTCCAAAACATCTGTTGATGTCAGATTCAAAAACATTCAAAAATGTTTTGTTGATGTCAACATGCTAATGCACATGTACATGTCATAAACCGCTCTGGTGGGCAGAAATGCAACCAGATCTGATGTTAAAAATAAAACAGAATAACAAACGTGTTTGTCCATGTCTGGCAAACCATCTAGCAAAAAATTGGGTCTTGAATGTGGAAATAAATGTGGGGGGGAAACTACACAGGTTCTTCTAGAGGTGCATAAAGCATGATTTAAAGATAAAATTAAAGAACATCTCACTTGTCACCCAAAAATTTTTTTTTTTTAGAAGAAACACAAGATTTGCATATTTCAAAAACAAGACTTGTATTGTGTTTTGTCCTGGCAGGGTGAGAGTGGTTCAGTGTCAATTCAAGAGGCTCTTCAGAAGATAGTGGACGATAAAGCAGAGTCCGATCAGCTGACGGGTCTCAGCGAGGTGTTTCAGAAGAGCGAGGCTTATTCTGCTCTGAGAACGAGTGTTCTGGATTATCTGAGGTACAACAGATACCATCTGACTATGTACGCCCGGCCGGGACTGCTCTAATCAATATCCATTTTACATTTAGGAGCATTTATTCAGTACTTTATCTTTTGTTTCTTTATTTCTTTACATTTGCTGCACCATATGTTTGTGGGGGGGAGGAACACACTGTGGGGGGTTGGGGTCAAAGAACTTGAGCAAATAAATAAAGCTTCTGGTTTTGTCAAATGCAAATATTTGGTGTGTACTGAGTGACAATTCATTAAAAATAACTGACTTTGCTGGTTTGAATACTCCGTATGTGCTGTCCAGTATTGGGTTGTATATTAAGTGGAGATGAAGGCAGCAGAGATAAGAGCAGCAGAATGAGAGCGCAGCAGCAGCTGTATGATAATGAATGTGGGCCAGAAAATCACAGGCGCATGATCCAACAGTCCACCGTCATATAGCTCATGTATGGGTAGTAATGAAACCAGATCAGATGTAAAAAAATATAAATAATAATAATAAAAAACTATTTCAGATGCAACAACTATTTCAAATGCAACAAATGTGTTTTTTTAAAAGCTGGGTCTTAAATGTGGATTTTTTTTTTTTAAGCAATAAAAAAAAACTTCATAGGCTTCTCTATATGCAAATCAAGTGAAATTGTAAAATAAAATAAAAGGTTTGCACATCAGATATTAGGTGCAACAAACGTGCTTGTTTAAGTTAGGCATCTGGCCCCCAAAAAATATATATTGTATGTGGAAATTTAAAAAAGGCAATGTGTTGCTGTAAAACGCTCACAACGAGTTATGAAATCACATACAACAAAATGTGTGGAACTACAATAACGCCAGAGATCATGCGAAATTCCGCTATTACGAGACCGTTGCGTTGGAATGACATCATCACATGCACGAGCACAATGATGATGGCACGGGTGAGTCTGAGACAGGAATGAGTCCGTTTGAACAGAAGGATGATGTGCGTCTGTCCCGGCAGCTCGCGCAAGCGTGTCTTTTGTGATGCAAACGAGAGGAGCCTCTTTTATGAATTATGTATGCGCGCAAAGAGTGATTAATACGTCCCGCATTCAACTGTCGCACATGTCCTAAGCCTGCAGGCGTCTGATTTATACATTTAATTAGTTTCGAGACAAATTACGCATGCACCTTGCAGCCCTTTCGCCGCACAAACTGATTTCAAGACATTTGTGTTAAAACCGCAAGCGCGAGTATAGGCCTATTACAAATTGAACATTGCACGACTTCTTTGTTGTCATTTCCCCCTTTTTAATTTGAAATTCTGATGCTCTAAGAGTGAAGGAGCCCCTAAAGGATGCTGACAAAGACAGGGCACGTGCGCATTGACGGGACGCATCAAAGCGTGAAAAGAGGAGGAACCAGCGTGTGCCTAAAGCATCCTAATATAATAAACCCCAGGTACATCTGCCCGAGCAATCTGCAGACCCTCCCATCTCCAAATCCATAGGGATTCCAGCTCCATCTGATTGGACGAGGCAGCGAGGGGCGAGAACAATGTCATCATTCCTGCTTAAAAAGACTGCTGCTATGCCTCCGTGATGGAAAGATCACCGCACGCGTCCAAATATAGTACCAGGTGTGCCTCTGATTTCAACCCGTCTGAAGTGCCTTTCAGCTGGCGAAGATGCCCAGAGGATTTTTAGTCAAAAGAAATAAGAAAGCGACACCTGTTTCCTACCGCGTCCGCTCGGATGAGGATGAGCAGGGCGCGTTTCCAGCCGCGCAGCAGGTAGCGCTGTGCGCGCGCCGCCCGGTATCACCGGTGCAGTTCGGGAACCCCGAGACAGTCTACCGATCCATGTACAGCCCGACCCGGCCCGTGAGCAGAGAGCACGAGAGAGCATGTTTGGAAAGGCGCTTCAATCTCGGCTCGCCTATTTCAGCGGAGTCCTTCCCGGCGGCGCCCAACAGCTCCGATCTCGCGCCGTTCGCGCCCGTGGATCTTAAAATCGGCACCAGCAACAGCAACCGAACCGGCACCACAACAACCACAAAAAGACCTGCACCAGACACAGAGCGCAAAGGCAAAGCCGCGTCAAAGAAAGCCAAAGCTATGAGGAAACTGCAGTTTGAGGACGAGATGACCACTTCTCCAGTTCTGGGTTTGAAGATCAAAGAAGGTCCGCTGGAGCAGAAGCCCAGATCTCAGTGCGCAGGAGGAGACAAGCCGCTCGGGGAGTTCGTGTGTCAGCTGTGTAGAGAGGCGTACGCTGATCCCTTCTCTCTGGCCCAACACAAGTGCTCCAGGATCGTCCGGATCGAGTACAGATGCCCCGAATGCGACAAGCTCTTCAGCTGCCCGGCGAACCTGGCCTCGCACCGGCGGTGGCACAAACCCAAACCGGGGAACCCGGAAAGCATCAAGACGCCCGCGCCTGAAAAAGAGCTCGAGACCTCCAGTGACAGGGACACTCCTAGTCCTGGACTTTCCGAGTCTGGATCGGAAGACGGTCTGTATGATTGCCCGCACTGTGGGAAGAAGTTCAAACGTCAAGCTTACCTGAAAAAGCACGTGACGGCGCTTCACGAGGCGTGTGATAAACCCCAAAGCCAAGCGCCTCTGAATCTCAGCGCGTCCGAGTGCCACCTGTGCCCGGTGTGCGGGGAAAACTTCCCGAGCAGAATGAGCCAGGAGAGGCACATCCGACTTCAGCACTCGGCGCAGGTGTACCCGTGCAAATATTGTCCCGCCATGTTTTACAGCTCACCGGGACTTACGAGACACATCAACAAATGCCACCCGTCGGAGAACAGGCAGGTCATCCTGCTTCAGATGCCGGTGCGTCCAGCCTGCTGAAGCTGTGCCTTATACCAGTGCTTCCCAGTCCCAGAACAGTGCACATTTAGGATCTGACACAACTGTTTGATTATAGGAGGAAGACGACGTCCAAAAGGGGTCGGGAAGCACTGCCTTAACCCACAGAACCCCCTGGATGAGCACCTGCATGCGAATCCTGCTGTTTTCAAATGACACTCTTAAAAACAAAGGTTCCAAAAGGAGGTTTTCGCAGCAACCACCATTTTTGGTTCCACAAAAAAAAGGAACCTGTTTTTGTCCTAGTGTGAAGAACATTTGAAAGTTCTTCATGGAAGCGTCGATGTCCATGCAGAAGCTTGATTTTGAACATAAGGTAGTTTATCTGGAGGAGGTACAGCAGCTTAGACTGTTTGCTTACTGTATTTTTCTAGGATCTCCGCACAAGTGCTTTTAGCTTTTAGACCTAAGAATCCTAGAACATGCCTTGAATTCACAGGCTGTACATACGTTTCCATCGTTTCTAGCTTTAATAGAGCTTGTGAATCTGTGGACTTTGACTGTAGCTTTCAAAACGACCTGACAAGGGTTTCTCCCTTTAGTGTAGCCGGAAATGCCTTGAGTTAGATCTCGACATGCTGTAAAACTGCCTTAATCATGTAAATGTTGGAGTGATTGCAGTTGCTGATAATAATTTTTATATTGTTGTTATTATTATTATTATTATTGTGTGTGTAAATGTTTGTGATTATTTATCTTATTATTATTTATTTATTTCAAATGTTTTATTTAAATTATTTGCTCGCCTAATTCATTTGTGATTGATTTTAAATTTGTCTCGACAGCCAAATGTTTCATTCATTGATCTCGATCTTCGTCTGCTGAAAGTCTGAAATTCACCTTGCATTAGATACAATCGTTTATTAATTTATTTGTTACGTTTTTCATGTTCGGCGCTTTGTGTGTTTCTGCAGTTGCTATTTGTCCAAAAATGCTTAAAATAATAATAATAATAATAAACAGTCCAAAAAGTCAAAATGGGATCCACTTTTGATGTGACATTCCAGCAATCGTGTGTGTTGTCATGTGAAAAAACCCAGACACTGTGAACACAGAGAAATACATCATCATCATCATCATCTTATACAATGAAATGTGTCCAACTGGATTCTGTACCCAGATACGTCTGCACTTAATAAAACACATCAACCTAAAACAGTCTGAGTCTGTGATTAATGACATCCTCATCATCACAACTGATTATTAACCGCATCAACTGTTGAAAAAATATCTAATTCCAGTAGAATGTATGACATCATATGGAGAACAAATGGAATATTTGTATTTTTAAATGGCCAGTTAAAGAGCTAAAAGGTGATGTAAGTCTGCACAAACACTTTAAAGGACTTTTCCACTGGTATAGGCCAGGACATAGTTTTATTAAAGATGTTGTTGAAGCAATTCTTCACCTAAAACTATTTTTCTAATTCCTATAAAATTCATGACATCATACGGAGACTAAATGGAACTTTTTTAATGATACTTTAAAAAGCTAAAGGGTGAATAAAAATGGTGAAAAACTCGATGGTGAGCAGGTACAGTATTTCTGTGTTAACTGTAAACTATTCAAACAATACTAGCAGATATTTTTATCAGAAAAATTTCAATTGAATAATTTAAATGATAAACTATTTGTTAATGTACTAATGAAAGTTAATAAATGAGGATACAGAGAAAATATAAAAATAATTTATACTGGGAGTCTCTGGGTTGGTTGGAAGAAGGGAAATTATGGTTGAAATTCTTTGGAAATCCTGTAATAAAAACAGAAAATAGCCTTGCTTGGTGTCGGCATGCAGGGGACTTTCTGCAGATGCTGAAGAGAATTCACCATAGACACCAAATCCCACAATGCAGCACCTCAGACACACTGCTGTTATGCAGACGCCTCCCAAAGGTCATGAGCTCTTCACACACACACACACACACACACACACACGGCCACAAACCACCTCACTTCACAGCTGAGAAATAGAGCTTACAGATCTGACTGAAATTCATACAAAAATAACATTATATGAGAGCCCGGGGCTAGTTGTCACATTTTGTGTTCCAATGACTGAGTTTTCCACTGTGACAGGGCAGGGTGTTGTTATTGATCACATGTTGAGCCTTATACTGGGGCAAGTTGTCACATCATGGAACATGCTGTTAATTGACACAGATTGGAGAAGAATTTGCTTGTTTGAAAAACCACTGTTTTGGGAGACCAAACTTTGTGATTAATAGACTGTATAAAATGTACATATAACACACAAGTGACAACTCGGCCTGATATTTATGATAAATGTTCTCGTCTACTATTCAACCAGAAATCTGTAAATCATAGGCCTATACCTCGTCTACATTTACATCTTGTATAAAACCAAAAAAAGCTGATCCGGATTATTTATTTTTTTAAATACTGTAAAATAAGAATTATCTTTGCAAATAAATATTATTGTTCCACAAATAATTTTATATTGCATTGTCTATACTATTACATATTATGTATATATACAGTATACAGAATATATATAATCAGCACAAAAAAATGTATACAAAAGTACAAATATTCCATGCAGTCTCTCAAGTAGCATCTCATGAAAAACTCATATTAATCACTTACACAAGAATTAGAAAAATGCTGTAAAAAATGCTTTAAATTAAATATATCATATCGCTGCTTGAAATTTCACATGCAATACTCGTCTTCAGTATTAATTAATGTATGCATGCATTCCATCAGTGTATTTTATTACAGAATGCAACCCTCTGCGACCCTGTAATCACGAACTTACAGACGCGCATGTATGCGCATGCACACACACACACACACACTCACAGCTCAGACCACGAGCACCACTCCCTGTGTGAGTGACAGGTGGAGAGCAGCTGCAGAGCGGGCCGGCGGAGATAACAGCAGATAAAGCCTTTTCACACACACACACACACACACACGCACACTGAGGCCGACAATTACAAACCAGAACAAAACAAGGTAAAGGCATCTGAAGATACAGCAAACAACAAGCTGGTATGATTTACAGCTGAAACCTCACACACACACACACACACACACACACACACACACACACACACACACACACACAGGCAGTGATCCATCAGCGTTAGTTCAGCATCATTGAGAGGGCTGGATGTTGACTTTACTTGCCTCTCTGAATGACTGGCCTGTAGTGTGTGTCCTAATGATTTAACTGGACACTTTTCAGCTGGAATCCATCATCTGAGGTCGGATCCAGGGAGCTGGTGCATGCTGGGAGAGAGAATGAGACTGATTAATTGCACTTCCTTCACCAACAATAAAATACAACTACCATGGTAGTACCATCTTTCTTTTTCCGTTTGGATGTGTACCATAGTTCTGAACATGTCACAGTCGTGCCATCGTGGGGT